>RCUC01128988.1:0-14010 GCA_003697995.1 Taxidea taxus jeffersonii | reverse complement strand
CCAATCCGATTTGCACTTCATAAACTTCACTCTTGGCCACAGATCACAGAACTACTGAGCAGGGACAAGGATCAGTTGGAGGTTGCTGCAGTAACCAGAAGAGCTCCAATGTGGGTCTGGACAAGGTGGTGGGCATGGGGACACTGGGTGGTGGATGCACCTGAGGAACATTGGTGACAAGCTAGCTGGATATGGAGAAGGGTGACAACTGCCTTAGAAAACCCAGATGGGAAACACAGGAACTGAGGAGAGCTTTGTTGGTCAAAGGAATGAGTCCAGAGTGGGGCATGTTGAGTTGGAGGTATCTAATATAGGGTACATGGGTTAACAAAATGAAATTTAACAATATGCTACTTTGTTTCTGGGTTGTTTTTTTTTTCAATATATACCAAGTTATTTATTATCATGGGTTTTTATATCTACCTTTTGAAAGATGAGTAAATCCTTAACAACATTAAAACACATTGTAAGAACTTTTTCTATTTTTCTCACAGAGATACACTTTCTTCGAATATAACCTCTCCAATAAAGCCTCCTACAGCATCAGATGGTATGTCCCCTTGGTCAAATGTATTGTCGTGGAGCCAACAGTTGGTCAATGGTGTTGAAAAGCAGGTTTCACTATTCTTAGACAAAGCTTCTGTTTCACAGCAGACCTTCAAAAGTCTCCCACAAGTTACATTAAGGATGCCAAACAAAAGCAAAGTTTTCAAGAACAGCCAATATTGGGGCGCCTGGGTGGCTCAGTGGGTTAAAGCCTCTGCCTTTGGCTTGGGTCATGATCCCAGGGCCCTGGGATGGAGCCCAGCATCAGGCTCTCTGCTCAGTAGGGAGCCTGCCCCCTCACCCCCGCCTGCCTCTCTGCCTACTTGTGATCTCTGTCTGTCAAATAAATAAATAAAATCTTAAAAAAAAAAAAAAAGAACAGCCAATATAAAGCAGAGGGAGGGAAAGAAAAACCTCAATAGCCCAATTGAGAAACGAACAAAGGAAATGAATATAGTCCCAGTAAAACAAACAAACAAACAAAAAGCAATGGTCCTAAGACTCCCAGAGTTCACTCAAGATAAGAGAAATGTAAACTGCAACTATTGTGAAACACTGTTTTCCATCATAAGATGAACAAAGATGGAGTTTGGTAATGCTCTGCATTGGTAAGGAGGTAGGGAAAGACAGTCTCTAAAGGGTGTGTAAATTGGTATAATTTCCATGTAACATGGAAACATGTAACATTTTTTTCAGCAAATCTATTTGAAGAAATGAGTTTTAATAGGTATACATATATGAAATGGTTTAATTTCACAATTAGTCACTGAAACATGGCAATAACCTGACCATAAATAGGAAACTGGTTGGTGTAATATGGTACAACCACAGATCAGAACACTCTGCAGCCATCAAAAAGATTGGAGGAAAGGGGAAACAACCCAGATGTCCATTGACAGAAGAACAGATAAAATGTGGTATAGACATACAATGAAATATTATTCAGCCATTAAAAGGAAATGAAATTCTGATATAGGCTATAACATGGATGAACCTCTAGGACATTATGCTAACTGAAATAAGCTAGACACAAAAGAACAAATATTGTATGATTCTACCTGTAGGAGGTAGCTAGAACAGCCAAACCAGAAGAGTCACATTCACAGACATAGAAAATAGAATGGTGGTTACCAGGGGCTACAGAGTGTGGGAGCTGTTGTTTAATGGAGATGGAGTTTCAGTTTGGGATGATAAAAACATTCTGGAGATGGATGATAGTGACGATTACACAATATGAAAGTACTTAAATCCACTGAACTGTATGCTTTTAAATAGTAAATTTCATGTTATATATATTTTACCACACTAAAAAAAAAGAATGAAGAATTGCTTTATGAACTGAAAAGGAATAATCTCCAAAGCATATCATGAAGTGAAAATGAAAGATCCAGAATAGCATGTAGATGATGTCATCACTCATATGACAAACAGGGAGGGGATAGAAGAAAATATATTCTCTTACACAGGTCCAGACTTCCTCTGAAGCACATGGAAGAACCAGGTAATACTGGCTGCTTCCGGGGAGTTGGGTGATGTGGAAGTGTTAGCGGGGTGGAAGACAGGAAACACTTTTCAGTAGATGCTATTTTCTATGCTCTGATTTCACAGCACATAAATAAGTTACATATTTTTAAAAATTAAAACAATTTTTTAAAATTAACACACTTATCTTTTTAAAAATAGAGTTTTTGGTGCATTCCTACAAACTGCCATCTTTCCCATGATGAAACCCATGTTTGAAATAATCAGTTTTTTGAACTAGATTTTTAGTAAACTAGTGGATATACCTTTTTGTTCAATTGGCAAATTAAACTTTCAGAAACACTAATCTTTAATATGAAACTACTTGAATAAAAATATCAATGAAGGATGTTGTTTTCCATCATCTCTCTAATTCATATTCATTTAGGTACTTGGGCTAAATCTTTCTCTCCCTCTCATAAGCAGTTTTCATAAATTGGATCCCAGTGAAAATTCCAGAAGCCCCTTTCCCAAAGAAAGAACCAAGGAAGGACACTGGAAAACACTGTCCCTGCCCTCCTTCCAGTCCATTCCTGCAGCCCCTGTCCTGCCCTGATGCCTTCTGTTCAGCCATTGGGGACTTCTGCTGTGTCTTTCCTTTCCTAAACCCATCTCATTATAACTAGAATAATGTGGCTGCAGTTAAATTTTGCAGGTATAACACTCATCAAATCTTGATAATATTGTCTCCTGTTGCCTTTAATAGAGGCCATAGGACTCCTATACTTCTGATTAGAGTTCTAGTAAAAAAAGAAAAAATACAGTTTTTACAAGGAACTGTATCATTGGTCAACATTCTTGGGAAGTTCTTTCATTTTTCTCATGTTTAATAGGGAAAGAATCTTAAGTCATTTTCTAAAGGACTTTACCCTTCTTTTCTTTTCTTTAAAAAAAAAAAAGCATTCAAATTTTTTTTATTATCCTCAATACCTTAGTGTATGGCTTACAGTGTGGCTTTAAAGACCGGCCAATTTGAAATTAAAATTTTTACATGTTATTGTGGGAGGGGGGGAAACTATTTATACTTTGGATCATTAAAATACCAAACTTTTCCAAATCCAGGGCTTTTAGCTCCTAATTGGTGAACATTTAATTGCATAATCAAATTCTTACTGGCCAAATCGTGTCTTTTAGGGGGAAAAGTGCCTAATTCAGTGGTTGACAGCTCAAGTTGGCTGAACGCAAACATTGCAGGAACAATGATTTGTTTGGGCAGATTCCCAGAGCTGCCAGTGATTAATATATTTAACTTTAGAAGCACTTAGACTTTTCCCCAGAGAATATCTTCCCACAATCAGAGGAACTGTTGATTTGCTCCTTTTTCCAGCCATCTTCCATCCCATTAAAACTGTGGTTATCTTATAAGTAGTATGCTTCCTAGCTTTCAAGTCACGTATGTATTTAAGAGCTAGATGGGGAAAAAAATGTTCTTTCTTTTTTTTTTTTTCCGCCTGATGTTTGATCTATTAGTTCATTTAAAATAGAAATTAAGGGGCTCCTGGGTGGCTCAGTGGGTTAAGTCTCTGACTTTGGTTCAGGTCATGATCTCAGTGTCCTAGGATCAAGCCTCTCATGGGGCTCTCTGCTCAGCAGGGAGCCTGCTTCCTCCTCTCTCTCTGCCTGCCTCTCTGCCTACTTGTGATCTCTGTCTGTCAAATAAATAAATAAAATCTTTAAAAATAAGTAAATAAAAATAAAATAGAAATTAAAATACCAAAATTTAAAACTTTCCAAAGTTTCACATTATGCTTTATATTTTACACTATTTGTCACTTTCACATATTCTACACTAAATGATAATTATGCTTCGCTTTGTATTGCTGCAATTGACTAGTCGCACAGGGACATCTTATGTTTCCAATCAAAAGAAATGACAGGCATTTGGGTTGAGGATGCATCCTGAGATATTCTACTTGAGATGTGCATAATAACAACAAAAACAGCCTCAAAGGACTGTGACATTTAATGACACTATGGCTGCTGAGTGGTCTGATGGCTTCTCAAGGCTGAGATCTCACAGCCAAGACATAGAAGCCAGGAGCATCTGAAGACAATTCTATTTTTACAAAACCAGGAACCGAAAGAATGAATTAAGAAAAGCTAATAATTTCTCACCTCTAAAACTTTTCCTGGAAAGACATTCCCAAACTGGTGCATGAAAACAGATTGGTAACGTTAATCATTGACCATTATTACAGTCCCATAGGGTCCCTGGAAAACTTATGGATGGAAAGCAAAAGGATGGATCCTTGACAAGCATTTGGGATTCTTAGAGAAGGCACTTTCTTTCCATTTCAGGCTGCCTTTTAGAAAGAGCAGAATTCCAGCCAGTAAAGAGCCTTCAAAATTATCTAATCATGTCCCTCCTCTTACAAATAACAAAATGTCACCTCTGGGAATTTGGGTTGCTAAACATTTCTTAATGGGTATTAGACGCAAGACTTACAAGCACGTCTCCCAACCCTCTTCTAATGCTCTTAGCTCTTACATCTTGGCCGTCCAAATAAAATTCTTGTTGTACTAATCTTCATGCCACAAACACTTTGTGCAACAAAAATACATCTCACTTGTTTGGAATTTGGCATATATTTTCCTTAGCAATAGATACACAATGAACGTGTCCCTGAGCTAGCCCCAAACACCGAATGCACTCATGTGAAGAAGTGGTGTGCTTAACAAACAAACACCACCACCTGCGAATCTAACACCAAACTGAATTTATTGTTCTACCTTGAAACAAGAAGAACAATGGCATCTGGCATGGACACTCCCTGCTGGGGACCCTTCCAGCTCCAAATCCCTGCTGATCATCAGGAAGGGAGGGTGAGGAGTGTGGAGCCTGGAGCTTCTGGAAGATAACCCCACGGGGCACTTCTACACCCTGAGCTGGCTTCCCAATTGCCATGTTTGTTTTCTTCCCAGTCTTGAGATAATGGCCACTTGCTGCTGCCCTATCTTCTGTCACCATCTAGGATTCTGGACCAATGTTTTTCTCTTCTCTGCCCTGCTGCTGCCCTCAACACAGTCTCATAGTTATATGTCATTGCCAACATATCTTTCTGTCCTTAAAATGTATGTAAATCCGGCAGTCTTTTCATGGCTTGCCAAGAATTTACAACTACTATCACTGGGAGAAAAGAATGAAATGGTTCTCTCTTCTGCTCCTTCAACCTAGCCCCTTCTTTTATTTCCTTCAAATGGTGATACATTTCCTCCAGGATTATAAAGCTTAAAATCCTATGGCCAGATTCACCCTGGTGTAAACACATTCAAAGATAGGATTTCTTGAGGATCCTTACCAGATTGAAGCAATACTCTGAAAAGCTGGAAAGGGCCTGGGCTTAGGGAGGTTGGGGTGATGAGAACTTGAAGGAGATAAGCATGGGCAAAGCCACAGAGGAAGGAAGATGTAGTTCTCTGGCCCCCAAGCCCCACCAGGAGCAGTCATTCCTGGGGCTTCCATATGTCCAGGAACGCACACAACAAACTTTCAATGTTTTCATGCCTGTTTACCTGGAACTCTAGTATCAGCTACTTGAGGAGAAAGCTCATGACATATCTTCTTACGCCCTTTCAGCGCCGGATCAGATAGTAAGTGATTGATAAATACTTGTTGACCTCCTGGGAACTCTTCAGACACTTCAAGCTCAAGATTTTCTTCAGTAACACAGGGGGATGAACGGTATTTCACTGTGCCAAAATCTGAGGAAGTCTAAACAGCCATGGACGGTAGTTTCTCCTCACTCTTTACACGTGTCTTTGGCTCTTTTCTCCTAATTTGAGGGGAGTGCCTCTGAGGCAAGTTTTTAATGAAAAGGTGTTATAGAAACATCTGTGGAACAGGCCAACCCACCTCCTGACCCTGTGTCAGCCGATTCGCAAAACTGACCGCTTAGACCAATGTCTGGCTCATATCACAAGGAGAAATACATAGTTTTGCCCTTCAGGGACTTACACAAACTTTCAAAGCTGACTTTTCAAATTCCAGGCCCTGGCATCGCTCCGTTACTAATTAAGTATGCATCGCTCTGAGAAATAGGCACTCTTTTTTTGGCTGGGTAACAATAGCTATTCCACACAAGAACCTGTTTCTGAAACCACCCATCATGGAATGGAAAGCTACTGGATCACAGCCAAAGGGCACATTTCAAAAGCTTCTGGTATTTCGTAAAAAAGCTCCACCAAGTATATTGGATGCATATTCTTCAGTAGGGATATTTCAGAATATAGTCTGGGGCCCCACACTTGATGTAAATAGAATGGTCCCCAAAGGAGAATGAGTCAGGGAGGTGCCATGAACACATAAATAACAACTCTACAATTCCAGATGGTGAGGGGTAGCTTTCATGGGACTAATAGAAACAGATTGCTAAAACAATGGACAGAATTTCAGTTCAGCTTACAAAAAAGGGTCAAGAAGTATTTTATTAAAACTGTTTTAGCAAATCGCAAGATATTGGGGTGCATGGGTGGCTCATTCGTTAAGCCTCTGCCTTCCATGCAGGTTATGGTCCCAGGGTCCTGGGATCGAGTCCCACATCGGGCTCCCTATTCAGTGGGAAACCTGCTTCTCCCTCTCCCACTCCCTCTGCTTATATTCCCTCTCTCATTGTCTCTCTGTCAAATAAATAGATAAATATTTAAATAAAATAAAGTGTTTAAAAAAATCACAAGATGTTGCATGAAGAAAAGTGGACAGGTATGTTTCACCTTTTCTGAAGGCAGAACATGAAGTAATGAAGGAAGTCAAAGAAATAAAAGTACTTTTGAGACTCTAATGATTGGTTATTTACAGAAACTTTTATTCCAGAAGACTCTGGAATCTTCTTTGGCCGTCTTGATTCCTACCTGATTCCTACCTTTACAAAGCAGTGTCTGTGCTTTGAGCAATTCACTGGCCACAAGACTTCCAGGCTTCCCTCCCTGTTATTCTATGACCACAGCATTTTAATAATTTGAGTCTTGGCGACACACTCCAATTGTAACCTTGTTAGCTGCTCAGTGCCTCAGAGAAAACTTTCAAATTCTTCTGGCTACTGTTCAGTCTGAAGTACTATGCTGAACATCTTGTTAGTAATAAGCTGGAAAATGCCATTCTGATAGGTCTCCCTAGCTTACCTCCATGGCTGTGACATATGACAGCTTCACTGTCCTCTCAGTATTTTGAGTTCATTTTTCCTAGATTCATCACACTACACAGGGAGTGCATAGGACACAAATCGTATGCACTCCATAGCTCAAAAAAGGCAGAGAGATAGGTTAGACCTGGCTGGCAATGGGATCAATCATTCATTTCGTCTGCCCTTGTCAAAACTTGACAAGGCTTGAAGTTGGCCCTCCAAAGGTGAGAGTGAAAATAAAGTATGGTGCAAGCTAAATATAGAAGAATTCAGCTCTGAATCTTTTTTTTTCTTTATACATCCAGTGGAATATACTAATAGAAAAAAATTACCACTACTTGCTCCAACATTTATTTGTGCCAGGAGAGAATACGAACAGGAATAAAACAGTTGAAATAGGCCATGTCTTCAGAATCATAGATCAGGTTCACTTTTCTTATTCTCTATTATGGATTGAATTGAGTTCCCTCTAAACTCATATGTTGACATTCTAACCCTCCAGCGCCTCAGAATGTGACTGTATGTGGAGATAGGACCTTTAAAGAGCCAATTAAGGTAAAATGAGGTCAAATGAGTGGGTTCTAGTCCAACAGTACAGGTAGCATAAGAAGAGATTAGGACAGACAGACACACAGAGGAAAACCAGGTGAGGATACAGCAAAAGACAGCCCCATACAAGCTAAGGAGGGGGTGTCAGAAGAAAACCCCTGCTGACACCTGGACTTCAGACTTGAAGCCCCCAGAACCGTGAGACAGTAAATGTCTGTTTTTTCAATCAGTCGCTCTGTGGTACTTTGTTGTAGCAATCGTAGGAAACTAATACACCTCAGTCTCCTCACTACCACTTGTGAACACTGGTTCCTTCTTTTATTAACTTCATTTCACTGTTTCCCCCCGCCCCCGCTCGCTTTTTTTTTTTTTGCTCCACTGAGCATGTCTTCCTTGCTTCTTCCCTGCCTCTGTCTGTACTTGTCTTTTATTTTTTGTTGTTGCTTTTTTTTTTTTTTTTAAGATTTTTCTATTTATTTGAAAGAAAGAGAGAGAGAATGAGCAGGGAGAAGGGTGGAAGAAGAGGGAGAAGCAGACTTGCTCGATCCTAGGACTGTGGGATCATGACCTGATCTCAGGGCAAAGGCTTAACTGACTGAGCCACCCGGGCCCCCCTGTACTTGTCTTTTAAATGGTTTCTTCCCTTTTGCCCAAACATGTGGAACCTTGGAAGGTGAGACAGAGAGAAGGCATCTTGCACCTAGCACCCCCAGGTCTGGCTTTGATTCTCAAAGCTCATGGGTGCATCTGGTTTGTATGGGCATAGTGCACAAAATCACTTGACATCATTATCAGAGGTGCCTCTCCCTCTCTGGCTGACTCTGACCATGTCACTCAACTTCTCTGAGCTTCTGTGTTTTCATATATTAAAAAAATAGTGATGGGAATTATTGCATGGTGGTTGTGAGATTCAATTAAGATAAAGCATTGGAAAATGTTTTATATACTAATCGCTGGGGCTCAGTTTTTCTATTTGTAAAATAGGTACTACCTATCAGTTTATAGAATGGTATCGTGAAAAAAAATCCAAAAAAGATTAGAATTTCTGTGACTCTCAATATTATGCATTTTAAAGTATTATTTCTACTCTATATTTCATTGGCCTAATAAAATTTACTTTTGTTTCTCTTGCCACTTAATATTTATGAGGAATGTTGTATTTGATATTAAAAGATGGGTTCTAAAGACAGAAAAGACCTGCTTCTTGCCTTCATGGATCCTGTAATCTATTTAGAAAACTATTTTTTTACAGTAAAAAACACTTACAAGATCAGTTCACAGTGGTTTTCAGGGCTCTGACCAGGTCAAATCAGGTTCATACCTGAACTTTCTAGGACAACTTCCCAGATAGCAATTTCCAGCTATCGTGTACTAACGTCACTGCCAGCAGAAGCTAACAAACCTGATTAAAAAGATTTAAAACTAAGAAAAGTAGGGACACCTGGGTGGCTCAATCAGTTAAGTCCCAGAATCCTGGGGTCGAGTCCCACATCAGGCTTCTTGTTAATGGGGAGCCTGCTTCTCCCTCTTCCTGTTCTGCCTGCTCTGACTGCTGCTCCCCCTGCTTGGGTTCTCTCTCTCTCTGAGAAATAAATAAAACATTTAACAAAAAATTATAAAATTAACAAAGGTACCAAAAACCTGAGTGCTAAGTAGTGTATTTTGCTTTAGACAAATCTAATTCTATAATCATTTGTAAAATAGAATGCTTTAATATACAAGTATCTCTAATATTCTTAAAACTTGATTTGAATAATCAAATTCTTGGTTTTTCATTAGCTCCTCAGGAGCCCCTGAAAAAAGATAGTTGACAATATCAACGTTCCAGTAGGAAGAATATACACTCTTCAGAAGTGCAATTGATATTTGACTTTAGAAATATCTGACTTGGAAAACCTCTCAACCAAAAAGGAAACCACATAATTATTTTTAGAAATTTATACTCACTACTGAGAATGATCAACATATGGTAATTTGGTAGGGACACAAGGATAAAGGATTTAATGCAGCATGTCATAGCAGTCACATTTGGATTTAGATCCTGACTTACCACTTACTAACTGTAAGAACTGTAAGTTACTGCAGACAAACTACTGTACTTTTCTAGTCTCACCATCCTCATAGTTTAAACTGGTCCATGAATAATGCCTACGTTGGAAGGCCAAAGGTGACGGCACAAATGAAGTAAGATGCCCAACTGCGATCAGTGAATCTTCCTGGTCAGCAGCAGGGGATATCCTGGGTGCAATTTCTAAATAAGAATGTATCACAGTGGATTATAATTGCTTCCTAGGCTTTTCCTCTCTCTAAACTATACATTTTTCTAATTCAACTTTATATGTCCCTCTCATCACTTAATCCCAAGTCTGGCTCTGAACACAGCATGTAGCAAAGTCTAATAAACATTTGATAAAATAAATACATGAATAAATTACACATAGACAAATTTAAATTGGAGGCAGAGATGTGCACCTGGGTGGCTTAGTCGTTTAAATGACCCATTCCTGATTTCAGCTCAGGTCAGGATCTCAGGTTTGTGAGATGGAGCCCCACGTGGGACTCTGCCCTGAGCATGAAGCCTGCTTAAGATTCTCTCCCTCCTACTCCCTCTATCCCTCTGCCCCTCCACCCTGGGTGCACACACACTCTCTCTCTCACACACACAAAAATAAATAAATAAACAAACAAACAAATAAAATAAATAAATTGGAGGCAGAGAAAGAAAGAAACCAGTGTATGGAACACAGCTTAAGAACTGTTAACAGATCAGTTAATAAACACAATTAAATCTGAGAAACTAAAAACACCAAAAGACAGCTTTAGCTATAATAGGATAAATGGGGAGGGGGGAGGGTAAAATATTACTGTAGTTGCCAATCACTACTCTAGAAAAGATAATTCAAATTCCTCTCCAATATATTTTTCTGCAGTGCACAGCTTAAACAAATCATCTTTGAGATAAAAGGCCAAAATTAGTTGGCACATTTACATGTAGGAAAACACCCAGTGGAAAAAAAATAACATTCTCTCCCTTGCTTTGTGAAATTTGTGCCTTTGTAAAACATTTTAAGATGCAATTATCTGAATGTTTACACTGTGCCTGCTACCTACTGTATGTGCTTTTATTTTGCAAAGATTTTGGTTAATATGTTGGGAGGTTGAAGGCCAATTCATTTGCATGGATCCAAACCCAGGTTCTGTATTTTTGTTTTGATGATTCTGTTCTGTATTTTGTTCTGATGATAATTAAGGAATATCCCTCAGCAGATGCTCTACGGAAAACGAGGAAACAGAATACTTTTTATTGTTATTACTTTTAGAAAGAAGTATCTTCTAACTTCTTCATGTATTCCACCAGACCACAATCCAGTATTTCCAAAGCAAAGTATGAGGGCATTAAGCAGGTGGCAGCCCGATTCCCTCACCGAAGGACAAGAGTCGGCCAATACACTTGAGTTAACGATTCGGTGAGACAAAAACTGGCTCATCTTGGAGAAAAGCTCCCAGAGTTTGCGTCCCCCTCTCCCGCGCCCCTCGGTCGCCCGGCAACCCAGGCACGCCGCGACTCGGCCCCGCCCCCGCTGCCATGGCAACGCGGCCGCGCCGGCTCTCAGGCTTTGTGCTCCGGCCGCGGCAGGGGGGTGGGAGGGACAGCTCTGCGAGCTCGCCCCCCGCACCTGCCGAGTAGCGGCAACTGTTCAAACCCACACTCTCCAACAGCTCGGCCGGAGCTCTAACGCAGGACCGCTAATCCCCGCCTTCTCTCACGCTTGTTTCCGAAAAAATGTTCCACGGGCAGAGGATGCCGGCCACCTGCTGCTTGGTGGTCCCTCCTCCAAACGTGAGGGAGAGGTGACACCCGGCAAAGATAACCCACTTACCTTCCTCAGCATTCCTCCACGCCGGCAGGGGGGATCCCCGGATGGATCTGACCATCCCGCGCCGAGCTCAAACAAAGTGTGAAGGAAGTGTCGCAGAAACAGCGGGCAAACTTTGTCCCGGGCGAGCGCCGCCCCCCGGGCCCCTGAGCGCTCCTCATTTGCACCACAAAGGGCGGGGACACACGGCCCCGAGGTCGGGAGACTGTTAATCCGGCCGGGGGTGGCCTTCCGGGCCAGAGTTCAGATGGGCTCCGAGGGGCTGCTGAGATGCCACATCTCCCTGGCGGGGACCAAGTCCACCGGCTCCTCCTCGGGGGCGAGTTGGGCTTCCCAGGCCCCCAGCTGCGCTATTGTGTGCTTGTCCCCGAAGACCCGCGCGGAGGATGGGCGCGGCCGGCGGGAGCCCGTTTCGGGCCGCCCAGGTTGAATTTCTCCGCAGGGCTTTTCTCCCGCGCTTCCTCCCCGCCCCTTGCTGTTGCATATTCATAAGAGGGCGGGGTCGCTCTCCATCTCATTTGAATCCTCAGGGTTGAGGAAGCTGAGGGAAGTGTAAAGATTTGATTTGGAGGGAAAAACTGCGAGAAGAGGGTGGGGAAGTAAGTGCCAACATAAATACATGAGCAAACGTGGGATTCCTATTTCACCAGTCGCACGCGCGTGTACACACACACACACACACACACCATTTCTCAAAACCTGAACTGAGCAAAGGAAATTTCAAGAAGGTTCTGACTAAATTTCTTGGTCCTAATTATAGTATTAGACTAATTGAGGAATTTTCCCTTTTTTTGCCAAGGGTTTTTTAAGTCGATGATTTGAACTGTGTTCTTCGTACCAAAGAGAGCCGTTGAAAATGTATATATACAGACCTCACTAGTTGCATGGGTTCTATTGAACTGCATCATAATTGATTGGCACTGCCTTTCACCATTCCCCAAAACCCAGATTTTCGGATTTAAGTTGCTAATGGGTCCCCATTTTCAGAAAACAAAAAGAGGGTAAGAAAAATGACAGGCCTAAGGAAGTTCACTTGGGCGGCAGGGACAGTCTGAGAAGCAGAAAAGCCTGGCAACTGAGCCCTTAAGGCCCAGACAGACAAAGCAGCCCTCCAGAAGGGTTTCTCTTTCCTCCCGGAAACTTCCACCACGAGAATCATCACTAAAGCACGTACTGGAATTCAGATCCACTCTGCCACTTAAGGTACAGCTGGTTACCTGAGTAAGGTGATCTGAATGGATGCGAAGATTCTTCTGCCTAACTCTCTACCCTCAAGCCGCCTGCCATGGTGCTCTCTCGACAAGATTTACCCCTCTGTGTTAAAGTGCTACGGACAAATCTCTTGTTAGCTCAAAGAGGCGACCTGTACTCACTACCCCTCAGCAATTGTAGGTGGTTAGACTTACAGACTTCAGAAATCCATTCATTCCACAAATCCTCACTGGTATCTATCTACTGGGGTTGGGGGTGGGTGCTGGGGAGACCATTGACAAGGGAACAGCCCAGGTCCCTGCCCTGGGAGCCAAGCTTCAAGTGCAGAACAGACTACAAACAAAAGTCAGGCAGTTATTGCTATAAAGAAAAATAAAGCTATTTAGAAAGGTAGATGCTAGAAGTCCAGTGAGTATGGAAATTCCATGAAATCCCTGATGGAACCAACGAAGACTAAGTCCAGGTTTTCTGATAGGGTTTTATGTCCAGTTAGGTATGTGGGCATACGGGCGTCTTTCTGAGTTTGTTTCCTCATCAAACAAAAAGTAGTCTCTGTTTTCAGCAGTTTTTAGGGTGGGCGAAGGAAGTTGTTGTACTGAGGTAGCGAACACAGAGGTTCAGAGGGTCTGACAGTGCTGCCAACGGTCAGCAAACTCGTGCTGATGTCAGCCTAAGCTCGAAATGCATCAGCTGGGCTGGACACTTCATCTCTGACTCTGGTCTCCACAGTTGTAAACATGGGTACTAATACCCACCTCAGGGGTTGTTGAGAATATTAAATGAGATAGTGTACAAAAATTGCAGGGCTAGCTATTATAATAATTCCTCGCTGAAGCCACTAACCTTCAGGAGGATAGCCCTATGGCATATCCTTTGAAAGCTGTGGTTGCCTGATTAAAGGACTAATGCTGCTTTCTAATTCTTGCTACTCATTTGTAATTAATTCTTTCCCTACAAAGGGAGGTAGGATGTGAGTGGGGGAAGGCTAACGGTTACCAAGGCACCCTGCTAGCCCTCTACCCACATTATCTCTTTGTCATGGCTACCACCAACCATTGTACAGAGTCAAAATAGGATGCACGAGGTCAATCTCCTTGCCAACAGCTCACAGCACAAAGCCCTGCTAGAGCCTACAGCCCAGGTCTCCTTCACAGCATGTGAAGGTAAAACACTTCTTTTTTTTT
>RCUC01128985.1:0-56967 GCA_003697995.1 Taxidea taxus jeffersonii | reverse complement strand
TCACTGGTATGGTTCCTTGGTCACCCCACCCAGGCTGGAAGCTCAGAGAATGTCCGTATCTGCTTCCAGCACCCAGATAGGGCCGGCCTGGGGCAGACAGCTTTACGTCTCTGAAGCCTGGCTTCCTCATCTGTACGGTGGGCTTGCCCCATGGGGCTGTGGGGATGAAGCCTGTGGGGTCCGAGCTTTGCACAGAGGAGCCTGGTGCAGGGTGAGCCCAGATATGTGTGTGTTGGGGGGCGTGTCAAGAATCCCTGCCGGGGGCAGGGAGCAGGAGATGCTGTGCTGCACCCCCCGCCCCCCGCCTGCAGCAGGAAATTACCTGCAGAACAGTCCGGGCAGCACTGTCCTGGGATCCGAATCGGGTGAGGGCAAGAATCCACACAGTCCGTCCTCTTACAGCTCACTGAACCGTCTGCCTGAAGCAGGGAGAACTTCACCAAGACCCCACCTGTAACACCGGCCCCGCCTCCCTGCCGCGCTCCAGCCTCCCAGCACCCCCACCCCCACCCCCAAGAAAGGGCAGTGTTGCACCCTGGCCCAGGCTTGGCCCAAAGGGCGCCATGATGCCGCTGGGGGGTAGCAGGTCACCCTCAAAGAGGGCCGGCTACTGGGGAAAGGGGGGTGTGAGCCTTCCACGAAAACCTCCTTATGTAAGGAGAGAGCAGGTCAGAGCAGCGCTCTGGTCTCCGTGGCTTCCTGCCCCTCTCTAGTGGCAGCCAAAGCTCAACACTAGCCCATCCGAATTCTTCTCGCAGCTTTCCCGGGAACCCTCGCTCACCCCAAACCTATGGAGTGCAATAAAATCCTATTTTTATAGAAAACCATTCCACCGGAAATGTCTATTTCAGAAGACAAAAGCACCACATATGGTTTCCTTTTTTTTTTCTTTTTCTTTTTTTTTTTTGTCTCTAAGACTCTGAATGTTGATGAAGACTCTGTGCTGCTTTCTCATACTAGGAGGGCCCTGGGCCAGTCATAAAGGGGAAAGGGAGCGGATGCGCCCTCCTTCCCCACTGTAATTCCGATGAGATGTTGCCAAGTTTTGCAAGGGTCTCGGGCTTTTTCACAAACGCTGCATCCGAGGCCTGTGAAGCCTGTGCCTCTCACATGCCAATGGCCAGACGAGTCACCCGGGGGATTAAAATGCAGATTGTGAGTCCAGAGGTCTGAGCAGCCCGGAGAGTCTGTGTGTCCAGTAGACAGCACCAGGGCATGGCCCTCGTTTTGAGAGATAAAGCTCTAAGCTCCGAGGGACTAAAAGCTCTTCTAAAGCAGAAAGGAAACCCAGCGTGCGCTTAAACAGCAAGCTGAAACCAGGCTGTTTCTTGGTAGGCAGCTGTTTGCCTCTGGGCCCATCGACTCTAAGACCTGTCTCCTGACCCGCTTCGGCTGAGCTGAGGTCACAGCTTTAGGTCCGTGAAGGAAACCCCGCAGTTTCACAGGGAAGACCCAAACCGTGGAGCCTCGGGCCATCCCACTCCTTCAGTTATCCGTCCCCAGGGAAATCCTGCTCTTGGGACCCCGACTGCTCCTGGACGAGCGGCTCACACCCACTCTGTACAAATGGAACCTGCCCGCATAGGAGGGGGACAGCTTCGGGAGCGGCAGAGAGGACCCGGTCAGGGCCGAGGGGTTCTGCTCGGGGCGAGGCAGGGACAGCCGGGGGGTTGGGGGAGCAGCTGAAGGCGTGCAGGTTGCCATTCACCTGGCAGATGCATAACTCACAGGGGTCACCCGGAGACCAGATCTGTCCGATCGGAAACTCAACCCCGTTGTCATCGAGAGAGCAGCCTGGCCAGGGGACAACGAGGGAGAAAGCACGGTTGGGCACAAGTGCTGAGGAGGGTCCCTAATGCCTGCCCAAACTACAGCGTGCCCCCCACCCAAGGACAGACGCTGGGCTTGCTCATGCCACACAGACGGTCCCCCAGAGTGTCCATCCCGCCCCCTGCTGGGACCAGGGGCTGCCCGCAGCTGCCGGCCCAGGTGGGGCCAGGGGGCGGGGGTGTTCCCTCCAAACACAAGCCTGTTCCACACACACAGGCTCACGCAAACAGATGCCGACTTCGGAACCCATAAATGCACACACTTGCACACGGGCCCGCTCACACACACACACACGCACACTCCCAGGGACATACACACGTAGATGGCACTCCCACACACATGGGCACACTCACACATAGACACGCTTCCCGAAATACACACACACGATCTCCGTGGGGAACACGCAGCCTGCCTCTTGGAGGGCATCCAGGCCCCGTGTCGGGCAGAACGCCAGCAAGCAGGGCCAGGGGGCCGCACCTGTCATGGGTGTGGGCTCCCGGCAGGTAAAACAGCACTGTCCAGGGCCCAGCCACCACTCCTCTCGGGGGCAGTCCAGTTCTGGACATGGTGTGAAGGAACATTCCACTTCCCCATTCTGGAAGAGAACCAAGGGCCCAGGCCAGTGAGGGCAGCTCCCCAGACCTGGGCCATCCGAAAGCTAAAGAGGAGCCTGGCAGACTGCTGTCACCCTCCTAAAAGTAACAAAGAACCTTCAGGGAGCAGAAGGAGTAGGAGTGGAGGTGGGAGGCAGGAGGTTGCGGGGGGAGGCTGGGAGTGTGTTCTGGGATGTCCCGGCTGCTGGGCTGGGGGTCCCTGCAGGCCCGGGCTGCAGCCCCAGCCCCTCATCCCCTCACTTCGGCTCTCACTCCAGTCTGCCCTCACTCTGCAGCCAGAGAAAGTTCTCATGCACCAATGGGATGGCACAGCTCCAAACCTGAACCCATCGGCCGCTCTGCCGAGCCCAGAGCCCTCCTCCTGGCTGGCAAAGCCCCTCACGACTGAGTCTGAGGCAGAGACTATGGGGCCCCCTCCTCCCCAAGACCCCTTCCCCCAAGTACTGTCCTTGGCTGACAAGGGACGGGCCCTCCATGGACCCGGATGGTTCCTTCACCCCCCATTCCCCTCCCTTGGAGCAGAGAGAATATAGACAAGTGACAGACGCGCAGCTCCCTGGCCTCTGGCCACACCCTTCTCGGCTGTGCAACTCACTCCAGAGCTCCCCGTGGGATCAGCCTGAGACCCCACGGTCACCTGGCTCCTTCCCATGCCTGTCCCGCTTCCCTGGCTGGCTCCTCCTGCAAATCTTTGGAAAATCACTTACACAAGAATCCCACCCCAGGCCCTGCTTCTCAGACCCCAACCCAAGCACGCCCCCGTCTGCAGTCTCTTCATTGCCCACATGCTACACCCCAACCAGTAAGGGACATCCTCAAGCCCTGCCAACAGGCGTGTGCTCTCGCACCCTGCCAGGCACCCATGCCCTGGCTCCTCTTCTGGTAAGTCCCTCACCCTGCAGATCTCGGCTTAGCTCCCCTCCCTCCAAGAAGCCTGCCCCTCTGGTCAGGAAACCTCGCCACCACCTGCCTGTGGCCCACCTGGACTGTGGGCCCCCTGAAGAGGGGACTGGGGCTGTCCCGGGCTTAGCTGTGCCCCCAGCACTCAACATTACCCCAGGCACACAGTAGGTGCTTTATAAATAGCTCCGCTAAAGGGAGAACTGCAAGGGGACGGCGGGAAGGCCTTGGAGAACGCAGGTCCCCGTAATGCCTTTGCTGCCTCCGTGTCCCTTCTACCACACGGCAGCTCCTATTCTCCAGGCTGAGGCATGCTCGGGAAGCCCTGTACCCGGCCGTCTCTCCTGCACCCACCTACCTGGCAGACACAGGTGGTACACTCGTCGCCACCCCCACTGAACACAGCCCCGTCTGCGTACCACCGGCCGTGGAAATAGCATCTCACTGCGGAGGAGAAAGGGAGAGGCAGCTCAAGGTCTTTGGGCTGGGGCAGCTAAAGAGAAAGCAGAACAGTGGGTCGGGGGGCCCTGGGGAAGCTAACATCCTCCCACCATGTCCACAGCTGAGCCCCATCCAAGGAGCCAGCTCCCTCCCAAGCCCCCGCCTCACCGAAACCACACTGCTGCTTGAAAACTGACAGAGGAATGAAACTAAGACCCACGTGCAGACTAAGGCCCTTAACCAAAAAGGGAGGGGACTCCCGGAATCACTAAAGAGTAACAGAAAAGCAGGAATGAAAAGAGGCCGTCCCAGGGGCGCCTGGGTGGCTCAGTCGGTTAGTCTGCCTTCAGCTCAGGTCATGATCGCAGGGTCCTGGGATCGAGTCCCTGCATCAGGTTCCCTGCTCCTTGGGAAGCCTGCTTCTCCCGCTCCCTCTGCCTGCTGTTCCCCCCTGCTTTTGCTCTGTCAAATAAATAAAGAAAATCTAAGAAAGAGAGAGAGAGAGAGAGAGAGAGAGAGAGAGAGAAAGAAAGAAAGAAAGAGAGAAAGAAAGAAAGAAAAAGAAAGAAGTAGAAAAGAAAAGAAAAAGAGACTGCCCCAGATACCTAAGACAAGGTCCAAGACCGAAGCCATCCCCTGGAGACCAGGAGGAATCACTGAAAGCTTCTTTTTTTTCTTAAGATTTATTTATTTATTTGACAGTGAGAGAAAGACAGCAAGAGCAGGAACATGAGCAGGGGGAGTGGGAGAAGGAAAGCAGGCTTCCTGCTGAGCAGGGAGCCCGATGAGGGGCTCAATCCCAGGACACTGGGATCATGACCCGAGCCAAAGGCAGACACTGAAGGACTGAGCCACCCAGGCGCCCCCTCTTATCTGAGGATCCCGCACCGATAAAACAGCCCGCAAGCCGGCCCAGGCCCACCCCGCTTAGTCGGTCTGCCCTGGATTCAAATCCCAGCTACGCAACTCACTAGGGAGGGATTTGGATCAACATCATTAATGTCACTAAGCCTCAGTCTTCCCATCTGTAGAATGGGGTTGATAAGAGCTGATGACAGTTACTACTTCATAGACAGTATATTACCTACTCAAAAATGTCCTAGCTAAAAATAATATTTAAAATATAAGAAAAATATTCTTTTAAAGAACACCAGCTTTGCAATCAGGTAGGCTCAATTTCAAGTTCTATTCTTGTATTAACTGGTTGTAGGTCTCTGGGCAGTGATGACCTTGGTGAGCCTCGGTTTTGTCATCTATGAAATAGGGTTATGAATAGTACTCCCTCAAGGCTGAGCCACATGGATGCGATGAGATCAAGGGCTGGCAAGCAACAGCACAGAGCTGTCAGGGAACATTCGTGATGATGATGAGGTCATCCCAGGAAAAGAGAACCACATTTTTAACAAAGGACCAACTCATTAGTGGGGAAGGGGAGACGCCCTCCCAGTCTCAAGACAAAGCCATGCCAAGGGTGGCCTCACACCCCTTTCTGGCTGTCTTGAAGGCACCTCCCGGGGCAGGGGCCGCCTGAGCAGGGAGCCCGATCTAGCGTCCAAACTACAGCACACGTAGTAGGTGCACAGTTAAACTGGCACTTTGGAATGCTGCGCTTGATTGGAGTTTCCAAATCAAAAACAAATCCCCGTCCTCTGCTCTACTCATCCTTCCCCCAAAAACACACAAAGAAACCTAACCCTCCCGCCCACACCCCAAAGATTCACCGACCTGGAACACAAGCACAGCAATCTGACTTCAGGGGGCTCTGACAGGGGCCGGGAGGACACTCGGGGGAGATGCAGGACACATTTCCGGCCTGAGCGGGGGAGAGATGGTGCTGGGTGGGGGGCAGAGGGCAGGAGGAGAACCAGGCCCTACAGCCCCTCGGTTTGTCCCCTAACTCACGCAACCCCTTGGGTCCCCTGTCCAACACCAAAGCCCCCTAAAGGAAATCATCCAAGACCTCTGAATGCCACCATGGTGACAGCAAGGACAGTGTGCAGGGACCCAGGTCCCGGCGTTTCCCACTGCATGCCGAGGACATCCTCCCACGGCATACAGGAGCTCTGCAAGGATGCCGGGACGAGGCGAAGGGAGGTTACACCACCAGAAACACCTTCCCATGCATCTCAGTTTTGAACCAGGTAAAATCTTGGCTATTCAAAGAATTAACTTTAAAACTAAATTTCAAAATTTGAAGTTAAGGCAAAACAAAACAAAACAACGAAAACCTGCATCTGGAGCCAGCCAGAGCTAAGAAGCTGTGTTTACTCCCCCACTAACGAGTCGTGTGACTTTGGCCAACATCCATTAGCTCCCTGAGCCTCAGTTTCCCTATCTGCAAGACGAGCCAGAAACGGCGCCTCCGTCGGGGATTGCTGAGGACTGGTGCCGTGACAGGATCCACAGAGGTGCTTGGGCACTCTGTGCACGCGGCACACAGGGGAAGCTCGGTAAAGGGGGGGCGCTGGCTTTCTCCGTACCCTGCCCTCCGCGCCCCCTCCCCCGGCCTTCCACGGTGGCTGCTGCCCTTGCGGCCTGGCCAGTGAAGGTCAGAGGGTGACAGTGAAGGGTGGTGGGCCCAGACCTCGGCTCAAAGCTCAAGGACGGGAGAGCTGACCTGGATAAACCACCGGCAGACGAAGCTAAGGCAACAGAAGAAAAGCCCCAAGCCCTGAGCCTGGTAGGCCCAGAGGGCTCCTAATGGAATCGATGGGGCAGCACTTGGCCGTGTCCGGAACACAGTAGGTGCTTAATAACTATTCCTTGAGAAGCGAATTGGCCTACAGCAAAATAATACTCTTAACAAACTGGTAATAAGCTTCCTCCCTCCCAAGGTTGGATACCTAGGGTGTCAGGATGGCCGAGGGGTCTAAGACGCCAGACTCAAGCTTTGCTTCCCAACTGTGGATACCTTTATTGAGCTGGCAAATATTTTGCCTGGAGAGAAAAACAGCCTCCCTGGTGGGAAGTTTCCGAGGGAGTTCCATCCCCTCCTCTTCCTCGACAGATGGACCCTGTTTGCCTGCCGGCCCTTTGAGGCTCAGCAGAAAGCTCCTGGACTCCACAGACCCCCACGCCTTTAAATTTGACAGGTTCCGGCCCAAATCCACAACCTGGGAACTCTTCCTCCGTTTGCAAGCTCACCTTCAACATCTGAGCTTTCTCTCTTCCTCTAAAACCCCCAAAGGTTAGGAAAACAGCCACAAGGCTTTGGGACTCCTATGATGCTCACCAGGCAGACACAGACAGTGCAGTTCTCGTCGGGAGGGGAAAACACGTCCCCTTCGGCTCGGATGACACCACTGTGAAAACAACCTTTTTTTGAAAGACAAACAGGAATGGAGGCATCAGACCTCCTCAAAGTAGAGGAAGCTTGAGATCGCATTACTTTTCCGGGCGTAATGTCCCTGGAACCTTCTCTCACCGGCCAGGATGCCCCAGGAGCGGCAGATCCAGGAACCCAGGACTGTGCGGTCCTAGGGCCCCTGGAGAAGTAAGCAGGAGACACCCACAGAAGATGGCCCAGGAAGGCTCCTTCTAGGTCTATAAACCCCGAACTCTACTGAGAACGTGGAATTTTATTCCCATATGGCAGGAAAGGCAGCCAGGCAGCCCCGGGTTCAAAAACCTGGTCTGTCCATTCGGTTAATCTGAGTGACCTCGGATATGTCACTTAACCTTCATGGATTCGGTTGTCTTTACTGTAAAATGGGAATACCACCACGTGCCCTGCCGGGGCCGCAGATGGACCCAGCCTCACATGTAAGGTGCCCAGCCGTTCACATTCAGAGCTCAGAGCTACAGTAGGAACATGGTAAAAGGCCACGCTTATCATTAAGAAGCCACTAAGTCTGTTTCTCATTCTAACCCTTCAGCCCCAGCATCTCATGGCCAGAGCTTCAGAGAAGACAGGAGTTCAGGCCCCTCCCCAGATCTACGGAATGAGAAGCTGTGTTTTAACAAGATCCCGGGGATCCCCATGCAGAGTGAGTTCTGAAAAGCTCTGTGGAAGGACTTGTGAAGATTTACGGTCTGTATTCTAACAGCAAGGGGAAGCGAATGAAGAACTGTAAGCAGATTATGGAAGTAAATTGGAAAGTGGACAGAATTTGGAAAGGATTACTCCTCTGGCTGCAGGAGGGCAGTTGGGGCAGGGGAGGGGGATGGCTGTGTAGAGTTGGAGAAACTCACTGAACATATGAAAGGATGAAGCTCAGAAAGGATCTCCAGAAGATGAAAAGTTCCCCCCTGAGGGATAGCACAGCATAGACCAGTGGTTCTCAAAGTGTGGTTCCTGGACCAGCAACACCAGCATCATCGGGGATCTTGTTAGAAATGCAGATTCCCAGGCCCTGCCCACACCTGATGAATGAGAGGCCCTGGGGGATGAGACCCAGGAATTACCCTTCTAGTGATCCTAATGTACCCAGAAGTTGGAGAACAGCCTTTCAGCTGCAGATGGGCTGGGGAAAGGAAGGAGTAGGACCATGTGGGGAACTCACAGCCTTCCCCAGACCAGCTCCCACCTGTACACGACGGGCAGCAGCCCCCATCTTTGGAGGGAACCGGGTGGGAACAAGCAGCTTCACATGTCACCTTTTCACAGGTCACCTTCCCATTCTGGAAGCAGAAGCAGGAGTTCCAGCCATCACAAGGCCCGGGACACCAGACCCAGGCAGCCCCCAGGATCCCTCCCACCTACCTGGCACCAGCACTGGGAACACCCAGGCTCTGTCCAGCGGCTCCCTGAGTCATACGTGGCTCCCAAGTGCCAGCAGGCAGAGGACCCTGGTGCCATCTGTGTGGCTGCTGGGCCCCTGGGCAAGGACGAGGACACCTCCTGTGGTTGTGAGGGAGGTCCAAGGGTCCCCAAGAGGGAGGCACGAGGCATGGGGGTAGCCACCAGCCGAGCTGGGACAGAGGGCAAGGATGTGGGTGGTACAGGGGTGGGAGAAGGCAGACTGGTGGTTCTGACCCCAGTTGGGGGCCCCGGGGCCCCAGAAGGAGGACTGTGTCCAGGGGAGAGAGCAGGCCGGCCGGCCTCTGGGAGCAGCAGGAGCATCTTGGGCGGCAGCTGCATGGGCTGCAGGATGGCGGATGGGGCGAGCACGGCTTTCGGGAAGGCTGAAACGCAAGCAAAGGGGTCTCCTGAGGGAGGCAGTGGGGAGCAGGGGGCAGAGGGGGGGGGGGGGGGGGCTTGAAGGCAGCTCCTTCACCACCAGTCAGTCAGTGATATCTCTGGACCAGCTTCTTCATCCGCATAACTGGTGATCTGACACCCCCAGTTCCACCAAGACCACGGAGGCTGCAGTGACGATCACACAAGGTGGATGGAAAAGCACCACAGGAGCAGGCCCAAGTGACAAGTTGAGACTGCGTCCCCTGCTCCCCCTCCCAGATGTGGCTTCCCGGGAGGGGATGCTGAGGCTCGGGTTGGAGGAACAGCCCGGGGAAAGCCTGCCGTGCACTAGAGCGTGTTCAGTATTTAGATGACCTTATACGTATGTTTATAGGCACGCTGCTGAAGCATGGCAGCGTGAGCTGACGCCACCTTGTTCAAAGTGTCCTGGGAGCCCAGGTTCGGGGGGACTCCAGTCACCAGCTCCTCTAGCATTTGTCTTTCCCTATTACCATTTGCAAGAAAACAAAAGGGTTAGGGAAACAGTAAGATGGCAAGGGAGGATGAATGGATAAAGAAGTGGGAGGGGGAAGAGAGAAAAAAAGTGAAGAGTTGGAAATAACAAGATGAACTGTTAAAGAATGGGTGGAAAAGGAAGAGGGCCCAAAGCCTTGAGGGCGGGGGCGGGGCCTGGGAGGACGGGGCGGGGCCTGGTGTGGGGCGGGGCCTGGTGTGGGGCGGGGCCTGGGTCCGCGACTGCGGGGGCTGGTGGCTCACCTTCACAGGACACGCGGTCAGCTCGGAGCCTGAAGCCAGGTCGGCATGTGCACAGGAAGCTGCCCACGGTGTTATGGCAGGAGTGATGACAGACTCGCCTCTCCAGCGGCCTCCGACACTCGTTTACATCTGTAGGAGAGCCTCGCTGCCAACAGCTGCCTTGTTGGGGTGACGACCCCTTCTTCCTCCATCCCTGAGCCCAGAAGGCTAGGGCGGTCTCCTTGCCATGTTCTTATGGGCTCCATCCCCGCCTCAGGATCTGGGACGTGGCTCCGATGTCTAGGAGTGGGGCTGAAATCTACTGCTAGTTCCTTTGGAAAGTTCATACATCCCCTTGGCATTTAATGGATGCACCGATGACTCATTTCCGCCCCCCATCCCTCCACACCTCCCCCTCCCGCTAGGCAGCGATGGTTATGCCCTGGCTGGTGGGGATGCTGGCTGGTGGGGATGGTCCCCCCAGGAATCTTATCTCCAAAACTTCCAGCCTCCCACGTGTGGTACGGGATGGTGTGGCCCCCTGAAAAAGAGTCTCAAACATCATGGCCCCGCTCAAGGCAGGCTTCGGGACAAACACCAAAGTCTGCCAGAACAAGGTTTGTTTTCAGGCCCAAGGGCCCCCACCTTCAACCCATGAGGCAAGTTAAGCCAAACATGCCAATCAACCCCTTTCTGGAAATTTCTGCTAATGGGCTAAGAAAACAGGGGTCTCCTTCTAAACCAGAGGAACCAAGACATAACATGCTTTATTTACCAAGGGGAGCAAAGGCAGCCAAGAAAATGGGTGAGCAGAGAGGAATCCTTGGGATGTATCTGGGAGAGGGGTGGAAGAGAAACGTAACAGGATCAAAGTGGCACGTGGCCAGGAAAAGTCCAAGACAGGGTCTTCCATGAGGAGTCACGCCAAACCCAGGGAAGGGCAGGCTCTGAGCCGAGGCTCAAGGGCTTCCAGGCTCCAGGCAGCCAGGAGGTCCAGGCCGCTGGCCTTTCCCTGTCCCTGGGCTCACTCTGCCCATCCTCCTGATGGGCAGCCTAAGTATGAAGACAACAGGCCCCCCCACCTTACCTACACAGGAGTGCCGGTTGCCATGGAGATGGAAGCCAGGTCTGCAGGAACACCTGTAGCTGCCTATGCTGTTTTTGCATCTCTGCTGACAGGGGGTCCCAAGGCATTCGTCAGTGTCTGCAAGGGACCAGGGCAAGGCTGCTGCTCATTTCCCCATGGAGTGTCAGAACTGGGTGCTCCCGCTTCCTCTCCCCTTGCCATCCCCTCCCCCATTCAGGGCCGTGAGAGACCCTCCTCCCCCTCTTTCTCACCACCCATATTCAGCCTATCAACAAAATCCTCCTTGGGCCAGCCCTCTTCTCTCCATCCTCACTGCCCTACCCCAGCCTGGGCGCGACAGCCTGGTGTGTCTCCCTGTGCTCCTCCCAAGCCTTCCCCTATAAAGCGTCCAGGATATTCTGACCAAACACCTGGGCCACTCTCTGCTCCCACGGGCCGCGATGGCACACCACAGCTCACAAGCCCTGGGCGGCCTTTCCCACTTCCTTCCCTGTCCCTCACCTTTGTTCTGCCACCTTCCAAATGCATCATGTTCTTGTGGGCCTCCCTCTTTGCCCACATTTTTTTGTTTGCCTGGGATCCCTCTCCACTTTGTCTGGGGGAAAACTCCTATGCATACCTCAAAACTCAGTTTCTATAGCGCCTCCTCTGTCAAGGCTTCCCCATGCCACTGTTTGAAAGTTCAAAACATTGGAAATAATGTATGCATCCATGAATAAGAGAAGAGTTAGTCCACTGTGGGAGAGTCGCATGGCAGAGCCCCAGGCAGTAGTTAAAAAGAGCAACGGGGGCCCATTCACACTGATCTGGAGAGACCTTCAAGACAGATTGCTGAGAACAAACAACCAGAGGTACAAAATCCCAGGTCTAACATGGTCTTGGGCAAATTACTTAATTTCTTTAAGCCTCAGTGTTCCTATCAGGAAAATGGAAATAAACAGTACCAGCCTCACAGTATCAGTCTGATAAAGAAATGAGAAAATGCATGTAAGGTTTTTTAACATGAGGCCAGAATCCAGCTCTGCACCTGTTCACCACTCAGCCTACCTCTGTGAGTGTGTATGTGTGTGTGTGTGTGTGTGTGTACACGTTGTGGGGACAGGCAGGGAGGGCATGCATTAGAGCAATAGCCAGGTGCTAGGAGGAGCTGTGTTCCCCCAGAAGCACATGCTCAAGTTCTAACCCCTGGTGTGATGGGATTTGGAGGCGGGGCCTTCCGGCAGTGATTGGGTTTAGCTGAGGTCTTGAAGGGGCTCCTTCATGATGGGAGTAGTGCCCTTATCAGCTCTCTGTCCCCGTGAGAACGGAGACCGTCTGCAAGCCAGGAAGGTCCCTCACCCGAAAGTGAATGGGCTGGCTCCTTGACCTCGGGCTTCCTGGCCTCCGGAACCATGAAAATAAATTCTGCTGTGTAGAGGGCCCAGTCCGTGGGTTTTGTTACAGCAGCCTGAGCAGCCTAAGACATCAGGGTTATTCCCGAGGGAGAGCAGGGCCCGGGAGTGGTGGAGAGGGTCTGGAAGTAGCAACTTTTGAAACTTATTTTACAGTTTATGACTATTGCAAATGATAGAAAATAACACCACACTTTCACAGGGGACCTTTTGCTTTATCTGCCTGGTTTAAGAGAAAAGGCTTCCTTCCGCAAGTAAGAGGCATCTTCAAGGAAGGGATGATTATGTTAGAAGATCTTCCTCCTCCTGCTCACTCAGGAGCAGCTGCATTCTCTTCTCCAGAGCTTCCCCAGCTCTTAGCCCTCACCCCTACCTCCTCCTGCCCCTCCCCACCAGATGGGGCAGCTGGGACACCATTGGGGCAGAGGGAGCTAATGAGGACAGTGGGTAAAGGACTGCAGCAGGCATGCCTCTCCCACGGCCCTCCCTCACCTCAGGGTCCTTCTGGGACCTCTCCAGCCCTGTGCCTCTACCCTGCAGAGCCAGCTCAGAGCTGGACATGCCAGTATTCAAGCAGACTCCAGCACTTCCTGCCAGAATGGCCTTGGGTGAGCCTCAGTTTCCCCATCACTAAAGCAGGGATGACCAACAGGATCTCCCTCGGGGGGACCAGGAAATGTGGTAATTGGTGGAGCGCCCATGCTGGGCTGGGAGGGGCCACCACGCCTTTGACTCAGAGCCCCACCACAGGGGAAACGGCATCATCATTACCTGTCCCTGGACCGCTCACCTTGGCAGCTGTGGCGGTCGGCAGCCAGCTGCATGCCCGGCCCGCACTCACACACAAACCCGCCTTCCGTGTTCACGCACTGGCCTTCACAAGAGGCACTTAGGCATTCATCGATGTCTGGGAAGAGAGAAGACATCCTTGCATGGACCACTGGTGCACGGACCACCCATGGTGGTTGGGTGCGAGGGTAAAATGGACCCCACGAGAATGCTGTCCCCTCAGATAGCCTGCCCTCAGCAGGTGGAAAGCACCTTTCTTCTTCCCAGAGGAAGAAAGACCAGGCACCACCAGGAAAGTCATCAGCCAAGAGGGAACCACCAGAGAGCAGAGGCTGAGGGCCAGGATCCTTCTCTGTGACCCACGCGGATCAGAGGATGGAGGATGGCTGAGACGGAACCATTCCCGATGGCCCCACCACAGGGCAACGCTTGGAGGGCAGAGGGGAGTGAGCAGGAAGACTGATTCAGTTCCATTAAGTGCTCATTGAGCACCACTTGTATGCAGCAGATCCGGAGGGAGGCCACTAAGGACACAAATGTGACCGAGACATGGCATAGTCTCTCCAGCTGGTTAGGGTCTGATAACATCAAGAGCCACGCCACATGCCCACAAGGCCAGCACCCAGCTGGGTGATACGCGCCGCCCCACCAGGGAACGCCTGGAGGACAGGTGGGCAGAGGACCAGGAGGCATCAGGAGGAGGGGGGCCATGAGCGGAGAGAGCCTATGGTTGCACTGGCAGGGGCAGGAGCGCAGGTTCCTGCAGGGGCAGCGGGAGGCTGGACCAATGGGTGGAGGCGAGGCTGCAGAGAGCTGAGAAGGTCCTGAGGCTGCTGCCCAGGGTGGGGTGACTAGATCCAAGCAGTCCTTTTCAGAAGTTCAGGCCTGTGGGGTGAGGGGTGCCAGGGGACAGAAGTCCCCATGCCGGCTTCATGTCCTCCCTTCTCTTAGAACCACGACACCTCTCAAGGACCTACAAGATCTGTGTCACCCACTGCAGTCCGCCTCTGGGTCTCCCAAGCCCTGGCTCCACACCTGCTGGACACCTTTCTCCGTACCTGCTCTCCCCAGAGCTGGCTCCTCGGGACCACACCCACCACCTCTAGGAAGCCCACCCTGACTAACCCATCCCACTGGGATCCCTGGTGGCGGTGGCCAGATCTCCCCTGCCCGGGGCCTAGCTTTGACATTAGAACAACGGCTTTTCCAAGTTCCGTTTGCTTCAGCCACAAGAAGTGTGTGCAGAAAGAGCTCCCCAGGAAACATTCGGGGGCGGGGAGGAGTTGCTTCAGGCTTCCTCAAGAGGATGTTGCAAAGAGTCCCGAGCACCAAAATCCTCAGCAAGACCCTTGACCCAGTGGCTCTCCTTCTGGGAATAATAAAGAGAAGCCTCTTTACTGCAGCATTGCGCGTAGCCGCGTAGTAGTGAAAGTGCAGACGAAATCTGTGAGGGACGGCGAGTTACAGCAGAGTCACAGACGCGGCCCCTAAAACTTCTGTTGTGAGGACTATTCCCCAACCCCAATAAAAAGTGAGAAAAAGGGGCAGCTGTGTGGCTCAGTCTTCAAGCGTCTGCCTTTGGCTCAGGTCATGATCCCAGGGTGCTGGGATCGAGCCCCATATCAGGCTCCCTGCTCGGTGGGAAGCCTGTTTCTCCCTCTCTCAGTCCCCCTGCTTGTGTTCCCTCTCTCGCTGTGTCTCTGTCAAGTAAATAAATAAAATATTTTTAAAAAATAAAAAATGAAAATAAAAACAGGGGCACCTGGGTGGCTCAGTGGGTTAAAGCCTCTGCCTTTGGCTCAGGTCATGATCCCGGGGTCCTGGGATCGAGTCCCGCATCGGCAGGGGGGGGTCTCTGCTCAGTGGGGTGTCTGCTTCCCCCTCTCTCTGCCTGCCTCTCTGCCTACTTGTGATCTCTTTCTGTCAAATAAATAAATAATCTTCAAATAAATACATAAGCAAAATAAAAATAAAAAGTGAGAAAAAGAATGAAAACTCTGCATAAGGTATGAGCCCCATTTAGAGAACACACAGATATGCACACCTAACACACACACACACACACACACACACACACAGGTACACACACTCACCAACACATGCACCTCCAGGGAAAAGGGCAGAAGAAACAACTTCATTTTAGTAACAAATATCTCTGGGTAGGGACTTTGGGGACATGCTTGTTTGTACTTCCTACCCTTCTTGTTGTGTACTTTCCAAATGTTCCAAAATTGGTTACTTTTTAATTTCATGTTTAGGAAAGAAACATTATTTTTACAAAGTCAAAACTCAAAAAAAAAAAAAAAAGGGCGGGGGAGTGGCTTTCTTTCAGCTCTCTGGAAAGATCCGCAAGAAATGGGTCCCAGCGGCTGCCTCTGAGGATAGTAACAGACTTCGCCTGTAAGAACATTTTAGACTCACAAACAAATAGCACTTTTACAGGGTAGTTATTGAGGCTGCCTTTCCTCAGCTTTTAAACATCACGATCCTAAGGGAGCCGTCCAGGGTCAACTCACCTCCCGTACTGGTTATCTGCCCCTCCGTAGGCCCAGCTCCGGGCAATGGGCCAGTTATGGCCTCATTACATGGGACCATCGTTATCCTGACATGTCTCCCCTCCTCCTGTCCAGAAGCAGGGACCAACAGCAGCCAGGACCGAGCCACCACGCGTCACCACAGTCCCTAGCCCCTAAGCCCATAAGAGGGGCTCATAGCAGAAGGGACCCTTTTCTTGTTTTTGCCTGCCTCCCCGCCCATACCCCCCAGCCAGAGCTTGGCCTCACGCAGCCTGGCCTGCATCTCTCTGGAGACAGACAGATGGACGGAGGAGACAGAATTCCCACCCACCCGGTCCCCAAGTCTCTCACCCGTACACCTGATGCCGACAGCCGTCTCCGTCATGGAGAAGCCCACAGGGCACACTCGGGCGACCTCCTGACAGCCGCCGTGGTTACAGGACAGGTCACAGCCGTACTCTCCACAAGGTCCGTGGGCTTCTAGAACAGGCACCACCCCCGTGAGCACACAGCACGCCTCAGTGCCGGCCGTCCCCACCTCGCTGTGATTCCTCCTAAACTCTGCTGCGAAGGTGGCTCTGGAGGCCAAGAGGCCAGAACTTAAACTCAGCTCTGCCACTCACTAGCCAGGTAACTCGGGGCGAGCCACTAACTTCTGTGCCTCGGTTTCCTTATCTGTAAAACGGGGATGAGAAGGCCTCCCTAAGGGGGTTGCTGGAAGACGAAATTCTCAGTAAGACAAAAGCCCTGAGCCATGCACACAGTCTCAGTGCCAGAAGGATTCTTCCCAACAGCCGTGGCCCACCCCCAGTTACCTGGGCAGGTGGCTCCTTGCTCTCCATCCTGGCAGGAGCAGACGTTGGGAGCAACGCAGATGCCACTCCCGCAGCCAAAGGAGCAGAGTGCTGAGAGGAGAAATGCAGGTGAGGGAGTGGGACCTACTTAGGCCAGCCCAGGGAGCGAGCGCCCTGCTGGGGAGGGTATCTGGGGCATGGGACAGGCACTTACGCAGGGTGCAGTGCCCACTGCCCATGGAGGGGGCCCAGCCAGGGCAGCAGCCACTCCCGAAGCCTGAGAGGCAGACGTGGGGGCCCAGCCGGCGTCTAGGAGAAAGGAAAGAGCATTTTCCACATTTCTGCTCTGGGCCAGGGATTGGTTGGCCATGCAGTGAAATCCTCCCAGCCAGTCAGTAAGTCAGTCAACAAACTGTTCTTGAAACCCCCCAGAGGGCCAGGGGGAAGTTCCCAAAGAAAAAATGACCAGTCTGTCCTGGAGGCAGGACAAAGACAAAGGTGTGAGAGAACAGACACCAGCCTCCTACAGAGACTTTAGCACTGAGGGGGAAGATGGAAATGGATGAAGGGCCCTAGGCATGGCTGCCACAGGGCCTTTGCACTTGCAGTTCCCTCATTCAGGAAGGTTCTTCCTCAGAAATGTACCCAGGTCACTCTCTCCTTTATCCAGTCTCTCTCTGCTCCTGCACCTTCACAGAGATCCATCTTACTCACCCTTAACTTGCTTTATTCTTCTTAACATTTGCTTTCTGGGACATTAAATTATTTATCAATTTGTTGATTTGTTCATTGTCTGTCTCCCTTCTCATTCTCTGAGGACCCAGGTCCATCTTTTGTGTTCCCTGCAGTGTCCAGAGCAATGCCTGGCATATGTAGGTGCTCACTAAACGGCTGTTGAGGGAAATTTGAAAGGTTGAGAAAGGAAGCCAGAAGGGTCGAAGGAAGAGAGCCACCTCAGGGGAGCCAGAAATGTCATTCCCCAGGTAAAATCTCTGTGGTGGGGCCGGGGGTGCCAGTAAAAGGGAGATAGTACGTCCATCGCTGGATGAGGCGTGGCAGTATGGTCAGGAACAGGCCACTTTCCCCACCCTCAAGGGACACTGGACAAAGACCCAGGTGATAACAAAATAGTGTCACCAGTGCCACACAGGGACAGGCTTTGGAGTTCCGAGAAAGGGAGGTTTCCTGGAAGGCCAGGATCTAGGCGGAGCCGAGCAAGAGGAGTAGGGGCAAGGCGTGAGAGTAGAGGAGGGGAGAGGGCACTCCAGGCAGAGGGAGCAGCAGGTGCACTGCCCTGGAGGGGGTCGGGGAGGGGATCAAGGAGGGTGACTGGAACTGATCCTGTGATGGGCTGGGCAGTGATGGAGTCCAGCCCAGTTTTAACTGGGAATCCTGGCACCACGGTTGAGGGACAAGAAAACCCTCCCGGATTGTGCTCTCCCCCTGCTCAGAATGTTCTGCCGACCAGGCGGTCTACAGAGTACCTCCCAGGTGCGGCAGCAGGCACAGGGGCGACAAGGATGGCAAAGGCAGACTCACTCCGCTCAGGGAGAAATGCGTCAAATGTGGCACATGTGACAAGCACTCTGAGAAGGAGAACTGCAGGCACAGGGCAGCACGGAGACATCTGCAGCGAACTGTGCCTGGAGCCTCGGAGAGACGTCTCCTTCTCTGAAGTCATCACAGAAGAAGCAAAGAAGCGGGGCCCTGGGGGGTGGGAGGTGCTGGCTCACGGCCCTGGCCGGAGCGATCAGGGCAGCAGCCTGGGAAAGAGGAGCCGCTCCTGCTCCTCGGACGGGCTCTGAAAGGGACTGGAGTGCCCCCGAAGCGGCAGACGGAAGGATGCCCCGGAGGCCGGTGTTGCCGCCCCCGAAGCGGGCCGCGGGCCGAGCTCCCCAAGGAGCCTCCTCGGGCGGGCGGGGACGGGGAGACAGGTGGCTCGAAGGCTCTGAAGCGCCGCGGAGCCGGGCCCATCGCGGCAGAAACTGGCTGCGGCGGCGGAACACACGTGCGAGCTGCGAGCCTGGCGGGGCCGCCCCCCTGCGCGCCCCCCGAGGAGGTGGCCGCCCCCCTGCGCGCCCCCCGGGGCGGTGGCCGCGGGCCAGGCCGCCCGCTGACACCGTGTTCCCTCGCCCGGAGCATCACGCACACGCGCGCGCTCGGCCCGCGGCGGCCCTACCTCCGCCGGGAGGGGACTCGAGGGGAGGGTGGCATCAACCGGGAGAGAGCAAAGGGGCAAACACGCCACCCCCGCCCGCGCGCGCGCACAGGCGGAAACCGAAACGTAACCCGGGGAGAGCCCGGCGGTTCCAAGGTCCACGGCGTGCGTGCAGCCTGCACGCAGGGGAAGCCCCCAGCCCCAGCGACGGCCAGCCACACCGGAGACCCGGTGGCACGTCCCGGGCTGCCCTGGCCAGGCGTCCGCGCCCCAGGGCACACTCAGGGGCTCACCCAGCGCCTGGCTCTCCATCCCCCCCACCACCGGTCCTTGGCAGGACAGCCCTCGCCAGGGGCGCAGGACTGGCTCCCGCCCAGAGCACAGGCTGCTGTCTCTTTGTCCGGACCCCCTGGGCTGCGCCCGCGCGCGGACAGCGCCCTGGAGGGGAGCCCCGACCCGCGGCCGTCGGCGGCTCCCGGGAGCCCCTCTGCCCCACGCGGGGAGCGCCCCTGCGGCCGGACAGGGGAGGGGCGAGAGGCGCTTACCTCTCGGCGGTGAAATGCCCCGGCGGCTTCCTCCCGGTGTAGCTGCGAGCTGGGGCCCCCAGCAGGAGAAGCGCGACGCAGGCGGCCCGGAGGAGCAGTCCGGCCCACATGACCGGCGGCGGCGGGTCCCCCCGGCTCGGCTGGGCTCCGGCGCCGCGCGCGGGGGAGGGGGCTGCCGGCCCTCGCCCCTCCTCCTGGCGCCGCAGGGAGCGAACCAGCGAGCCCCGAGCTGGCACGCGGAGCCGAGCAGGGGGGCTGGGGACTCCGAGAGGAGGGGCCGGGGGCCGCGAGGGGACGCGGCGGACGGCTGGGGGGCGGGGGGTGGTCTCTGGCACCTCGGAGCGAAACACACAAAAGGCAGCGCCGCCCGCCGGCCGGTGGCCTCGGGGAGGCGCGGAGCCCAGGGCGGGGGCAAAGATCAGGGACCCCTGGGGGCGGGGTTTTAGCCTCGGCCCACACCCCCTGCCCGGGTTTGGGAGTCGGCTTCCTGCGAAGGGCTGTGGGCGTCAGACTGAGGCCCGGGGAGGAAAGAGACACCCGGACGAAGGCTGGCGCTGCAGGCTGTGCGCCCGGATCATTGCTGGTCTCCGTGGAGCTGGAGTTGCCAGTGTCCCGAGAAGGTGGGACGCGGGGTCATTTCGCTGCTGGCCAGTTCTAGGCTGACTCCCCAGCAGGTCTGCACACTAGCCCTTGTGTGCGGGTCAGTGGATCCACCTGCTCCCTGGCCAGGGGGCACTAGCCGGTCGGGAACCCAGAGGCTCCTCTTCGCCCCCTTCTGCAGCTGCCCCAGATCACAATCAGAGACCGGTAGGCGGGGAAATGGTGAGCAGGTGATGGAGGAAAATCCGGATCATCCAGTGGGAGGAAGCGGGAAGGATCACCCCTCTCTCTGCCTGTTGCAGAAAGCCTCCTTAGGCACCCAGATCCAGTGAGTCAAGCTTTTGCTTAAACACTTCCAGGGATAAGAAACTCACTACCTGGCAAAAGGCAGCCCAAGCCAGTTTTGAATATCTATATTTGTTAGGAAGTGCTTTTATTTCTCAGCTAAATAATCCCAGCTCCTGTGGTTCTGCCTCTGCAGCTGTCCTCCCACTGGCCACCTTAGGTTAACACCGGTGACCACAAATGACCACGGGGTGCCAACAATGGTCTGGACTCTAATCTCCTCCCTTCCAGGTGCCATACTTTTATTAACACAGCCAATAGGACTTGGCTTTTCTGGCAGATGCATGATGCTAGTGGTTCATATCACAGTTTCCACTATAGGTGTTTCTGGCTGTCGTGCTTTTACTGTTGCTTACCAGTCTCCCCACCTGAACCCGAGGGCTTGAGTTTTCCTAGGGTGCTCAGATTTAGGTCCATTATCTCACCTTGTTAGTATTGGGGCCTCTTCTAATTGAAGCAACACATTCTCAGCAAGTAGGTCACCAAAATACTTTGTATCATAAGATGAGTGCAACTTCCATATGTACGTCCATCCTGAGTCCTGAGGAAGCTCGGGATCCTACAGTATCTTTCGTTCAGGTCTTAAACAGCCACGAGGTTCACGTTTCCCTACTGTGCCGCTCAGGCTGCATTTCTGTTACTTAAAAAGTGTTTCGGTGTCCAGGAGCTTGGGGGTGGCTTAGTCGGTTAAGCATCTGCCTTCAGCTCAGGTCATGGTCCCAGGGTCCTGGGATTGAGCCCTAGGTCGAGCTCCCAGCTTAGTGGGGGAACCTCTCTCTCAAATGAATAAAATCTTTACCCCCCACCGAAGTATTTCAGTGTCCACATCGTCGGGAATCTAGCCCTGATTTATTCAAGGATAGGGATGAACACGAAGGCCTTCCTTCCCTTGAACCCACAAAATCTTCTGCACCACTGCCTTGATCTTTGCTACCTGGGCCACTACTCAATGTCGAACAGGTGCTCTTTCCTGATCCTAGAAGCCACCCAAAGTGCTCAACACAATACGCTGGACGAATATTCCTTTTACACACCTGTCCCACCTCCTGCCATCCTCTCCCACACTGCAGCACACCCGGGCTACCTCCTCCCTGAACTCCGCTACTCTCTGCCGCCCCCCCAGCCCCACCCCCCAGCTCACCTGGACTATCTACAGGGTTTGCTCCACACTCAGTGAGCAGGGGGCATAGCTGAGATGCAACTTTGTGCTTGAAGAAAATCCTCATTTTCCCTCAAGAGCAGCTCAGAATATTTAAGACTTAGTAAATTCCTACTGGTGAATTTCAGAAGAAACACCTTTCCTTCCCCTGGTTCCTTTTGACCTTAACAGCATTCACCTTGCTCCTCTTCCCATCAGTTTGCTTCTTTCGCTCGGTGTTTGCTCCTTTCTTTTTTCTCGTCTTTTGGTTAGACCCTGAGGCTTCTCAAAGTTTGAGCTCTGAGGGACTTTCACTTAATATTGCTCGTCTTCAAGGACTGCTTTAGGCATATCCTCTGGTTGCAGCTTCTCCATGTTTCCTTCCCACTTCTGTGGCCTGTGGCTTCTCCGGAACAAAAGGGACCCTCCACTGAGGGCGGAGGATCCAAGTTGTTGTTGGCTCCAGAAAGGCGGCCTCTGGCTTGTGACCCTTCCAAATGGTCATGTGATGAGTCAGTGTTTCTATTATTTTCCCCAAGGTCCATTCGTGCAGAGGCCTGAAGTGAGTAGCTCATCAGCGCCTACATGGGAAGGACCCATTCCAGCTGGCTGCAGCAAAGCTCCAAGGGCAACCTTTCACCCCTGGAGAGGTGATTAATGGTTTTTAAGAGGGGATGTGGGAGTGTGGCAGGACAATGTCAGTTTCCAAAAGATTGCTGGAATTCAATCCTCAGTGAATATACCCAAGATTATAAGAAACAGAAAAAAAGGGACGCCTGGGTGGCTCAGTTGGTTAAGCGGCTGCCTTCGGCTCAGGTCATGATCCCAGCGTCCTGGGATCGAGTCCCGCATCAGGCTCCTTGCTCAGCAGGGAGCCTGCTTCTCCCTCTGCCTGCCTCTCTGTCTGCCTGTGCTTGCTCTCTCTCTCTAACAAATAAATAAATAAAAATCTTAAAAAAAAAAAAAAACCTGCAAGGACTCCAGAGCTTTTCCCAAGTCAAGACTGAAGCCACTGGTAAGTAACAACGTGTAGCAGGTCTCCGTGGTGCAGGTCAGATCACGAAAAAGCGCCAGAATCATCATCCCACCACCTCCACTTCCCGGTCTTAGCACCTTATAGGCAATCCTCCATCTCGGATTAACCTTTTAAAATAATCACAATCTGGAGACCGTGGCTTGGCTGCCCCATGAAAGCTGGTCTCTGGCATGGGGGCGGGCCTTTTCAATTCAAACCATGACTTGAAGAATTCCAATCACAGTGTTGAGTTTCAAGTTCAAACTGTGGTTTTTGAGAGATGCTGATGATTTTTTTCCCTTGAAGACCCTCATCCCCCACCCTCAGAAATCCCAGAAGAGGATGGGGGAAAAGAACAGTAATGAAACAAGGAAGGAAGCTTCCAAGGAAGGGAAGCTTACTCCAGAAGACCCCCAAAGCAGAGATGCTTCCTGGCCCTTTCTCTTTTAAGCTAGAATCTCTCAAAACCACAGTTTGAACTTGAAACCACAATTTTCCTGACACTGTATCAAAGGCTGGTCTTAAAGGAGCCTGCCAATAGGCCTAGGATCAACCCTACTCCCCACTGTTGGGACAGAGCAGCCTTTATTCCCACTGGATCACTGGTGGAAATGTGGGCCCAGGCACTCTGACCCACTGAGCTGAAAGAAGACAGTCTCTGTTTGCTGGATAGAAGGGTGAACCCCAAATGTGTCCTACTCCTGTATTTTCAAACCAAAGGCGCCATAGGTTTACTTGATTAAACCAGAGGAAATAAAATCCGCCTCCAAAGAGCCTGTGGCAACAGGAAGCTGGGAGGTACACGAGGAGCCACTTGCCCCAGCCAAGCAGTGGCGCCTGGGGGCGAGCTGGCCAGGCGCTGTGCACACATCTCAAATGCCATCCGGAAAGGCAGCCCAAGCAACTCCCAGGCTCGGGAGGTCACTGACGGGGGCAACTGGGAACCACGTGGTGGCTACAGAGTCAAGGGCAACTGAAGACCACTGATTTTTGAAAACCCGACACCCATTATCCTTGGGATCCCACCAAAAATGATGGCACAGCAAAGGAGAGACACAGAGGTCACTTCACTACCTGAGAGGGGCTGTGGCAGCAGCCGCTGCCCTAAAGGAGGGAGACAACTGTGCCTGGACTGGGCACTGCGTGACTGGGAAGCTGGGCAGCAGGAAGGAAAGGCAAGGAAGGAGGCAAACAAACCTTTCTTCTTAGATTCTACTTTATTTGGTAAAACTCAGAAACTAACAACCAATTCACGGCCCCTCACCTCCTTCCCTCTGAAGAAGGCAGTTCCCCAGAGGCAAAAAGGCTACGGCGGCTTGGAAATCACCCACCATCTCCAGCTTTCAGACTCGGGCAGCTCATGGCCTGGTGGTCAGGCCTCCAGACCCAAAGCTCTCAGGCAACAGAGAAAGCAAAAGGAAGCTCTCACTTCAGAGACAAAGAACCCGTCCTGCCCCTCCTCCCCCCTACCCACAGCCTCCCCACACCCCAACCTAAATAAAAAGATAGCAGAGGACAATGCATGAGTGTGAGATACACACACACACACACACACACACGCACACACACACACACAGCACACACACACAGCTTCCTTTTGGCCCAAGAGCTGCAAAATCCCTCCCTGGAAGGAGGACAGCAGGCAACACCAACCAAGGCTTGGTGTCCAAAGTGATGGTTGGAATCCTCTGGGACTGGTAAAAATCCAGGGAGAAAATATTCCGCCTTCACCCCATTCCCAGGTCTCCAGTGAACTGGTTTTAGTTCAAAGAAATCCCCATTTTCACACAGGTAGACTGTGGCTTCTGGGACAGCTGGCTTAGGGAAAGGCTTCCCACGGCTGAGAAGACAATGGTGGGGGAGGGGAGCAGGGCAGGAGAGCAAAGCCTTCAGGTAGGGCCTGGGAAAGGGGCTCCCAGCCCTGGGCTAATGGATCCGCGTCAGCTCCTCCACAACCTTGATCAGGTCATCTGCCGTGGCCTCTCGCTTCATCCCGCTGCCATCATCATACTGCAAGGAGGAAAGGGGAGGGCTGTGAGGGCCACGAGGGCGCTCTCCCTCCTCAGCGGAAGGGCACAGTCAGAGCAAGAGGCACCCGGCCCCACTACTGCCATGACAAGGAGGAAGGTCCCATCAGAAACCCACACCCCTCTCCTGAAAGGTACAAGCCAGCGAGGTCTACTGATGGCAAAGCTGGTTGGGAGGCCACCACCTGACATACGTTTCTCCCCCTTCTAGGATGTCCCCCCGAGGCACTCCAGTGAGCAATACCTCAAAACCCCACACTGGGGAACTTCTCTTCCCTGCAGGATGCTGACCCGATCCCCGCACCTCCTGTGTGTGCGCTGCCAGAGACCCCACACGTGCCTGACACGCCCTTGCTACCACAGCACGGGTCACACGGGGAAAGGCCCTAGTACCGTGCCAGGACCCTCAGACTCCCCCTTCCCGTGGGGGAAGGAAACTACTCAGGAAGTGGGCCGCCAGCACTGGGGGCTCGGGGCAGGTGGCACCCGGCGCTCTGATACTCTCCAGCACGGCCGGCCCCACCATGGACTTGGGTCACAGGCACAAACACCACACAGCTAGCTCACCTGCAGGTTTGCCACCACCTCCTGCATCTTGGGCCGGCTGATGTCCAGGAAACTCTCGATCAAGTCTCCATCGATGAAGCCCGTGGCTGGTTCTGTCTTTCGCTCTGTATGAAAAGATCTCCAGGTGGACAGGTGAGTTAAGGAATGGGCAGTATCCGCAAACAGCCTTACTCTCGGGCACCCCCACCTCTGCAGAGACCACAGCCTAAAGCAAGCATCAGGACGGGAACAGGAAATAACATTTTCAACTAAAAATCCCATTGCTTTTCGGACAGTTTGGAACTGGAAGACATTAGGTAAAACTATTACCCATTCTAACGATTCTCAACCGGGGTGATCTTCAAGACAAGGTTTTTAATACAGATCAGACCCTCCTTGGCATAGAGCCTAGACGTACATGGACATTTTCTACAAGTGCTCCAGGCAGTCAGATGTGCCCGCCTGGGAAGAACCCCGCTCCTGAGTCTAGCCTAATCTTCACAGGTGAATAAACGGAGGCTTGCCAAAAGCCCTGCTGGTTGGCAGAAGCCAACACATCAGCCCATCACCTCCCTCCCAGGTGAGAGCAGGAGCCCTCCCGTCTCCGGCCTGGGGAGGACCCTTTCCATCTCCCGGAACGAGCAAATGTCCAGCAATACTTGGATCCTGGGTGTCCTGGCGGGGGCTGATCCCCTGGCTCCTGGAGTTTCCGGCTTCTTCACTTTTCCCCTCTTCTTCCACTAGCCTCTCTCACAAGGTTTCTCAGACACTGCTGTCCCCAACAGATCTCCAAAAGTATGTTCCTCACGTGGTCATCTGAACTTCATGTTTGACATGTAAGTCCAGAGAAACCAGAGGCAGACAGATTTCAAGAACACCGGTCTACATTTCTGAGACGAAGCAGGTAAGCTGGGTGACAGTACAGGAGGATTCGCGATACAATTCTACAAGTGTGTTTCAATTTTTCCTCAAGAAAAAGTATATTTAAAAAACAGCACAAGAGCCTGTTCCCCACAGGAAGCTAGTCAAGACCATTCCTAGAGGGACTGCAGTTTCCAGAAGCAGCTTAGGGTAATGTGGCGCTCTGGCTGTGCTAGGACATGCCGCCGCGAAGGATATAAGGAGTGCTCGATCTTGCCCACACTCTTGATGACTTTATTGAGTCGATTCTGCATGTCCAACAGGAGGTTGTACCAGCTCTCCGACAGCGAAGTCACCAGCCCTGAAGCGGTAAAGGGGGCCGGGAGCTGTAGACAGCCGCAGGGCACGGAGCCCGCAGCAGGCATCTTCTCCCAAGGGCAGCCCGGGAAAGGAGCGCGAGGAGGGACGAGCTGGGGCAGCCTCCGCTAGTGAGCTCCGAGGTGGTGTCAAAGCGCTCTCCCCCGTCCCCCGGAAGGCTGGTCTGAGGACAGGGGCCTGCGGGGGAGGGCGCCGGGTAGGGGCCAGCCTTACCAATCATGCCGTTGACTGTGCCAAAGAGCACCGAGCCCTGCGTGGGGGTGGAAGTCTCGCCCAGGTTCTGCATGACCAGAGAGCCGTGACAAAAGACGTTGACGAACTCGCCCAGGTGGAAGAGACCGACCTCCTGGAGGTGTTGTCGCTCCTCATCGGTGGTGGCAGCACTGAAAAGCGTGTGAGAGACTCACTCCCCGCACCTCCCGGCCCCACCAGGAGGACCCCCACCAGGACCACTCCCTGGAGAGCCCACAGCGGCAGAGCAGGTCTGAGAGGCCGACTGTTGTGGCTTGGATTCCCTGGTGAAAAGAACTCTACCCCGGTGAAGAGGCGCATCTACACCGGAGAGAGGACCTCATCACCAGACCCAGGGCCCCGCCCCCGCCCCACCAGTCCCAAAGCCGCTCACCTATCCTTCTGACACACAAACAAGTTAAAGGCATTTTCGGCCCCCAGGAAATTGTCATCATCCAAGATCTCCACAGCGCTCATCCAGTTGGGATTAAAGTCTCGAGCGATCTTAAAACAGATAAGGTACAACAAGAAAAGATAATCAGCAGTTGCCCGGAAGCCAAGATCCTGCCCCGCAGAAGACGCAGTCCCAGTTTCACAACCGCCACTCTACGCGGATTCTACCCCCTGACCTCTGGATGGCACATCCCATTTGGTTGCAGCTGCCCAGAAATGGTGCCCTACTCAGATTCATGCTGCGGGGAGGGGACCTCTGAAAATACCTCATCGACGCAGACTGTTCGCTCCAGGGAAAACCTTCTGCCCCCACTGGGCTTGGTTACCCCTCACCACCAAAGAAACACTTGCAGGGGCCACATCTGCCCCCATCCCCTCAACTACCTCTTCAAAGTTCCCCTCCATGGGCTTGTAGGCAAGCAGCAGCACTGAGCGCATCAGGTCGCCCACCAGGATGAAGTCACCCTTGGTCTTTAGGTAGAGGGCCATGATGTTGTTGTAGTGATTGCACTCCGTGCGAAGCTCCTTTTCTGTTGTCCACTCATACAGCCGCACCTGCGAAGCACATCCGTTTCTCTCAATCCGAGGGACCAAGTCCTCTCGCACTGACCACCATCCCCCTCTGCCATCCTCCGTCTGCAGCACCACTTCCCAAAGCGCAGCATGGGGTGTGACACAGTTTGCTGTGGTACTGGTGTGGATATTTATTATTTTGGTATTATACATTTATGAAATATGAAAAAAGAGCAAGAACATCAAACTGGTAACACAAAGTTTCCCTTCACACAAAAACTGAGTCACCGTAAAAATACTAAAACAGTGCCCCTACAGAAATATTTCTGAAAGAAGAAGATCCATCTGCAGTTTCCTGATCAGAAAGGAACAAAATCGCCTCCCAATGAACCGTCTTTTCTGAGCCCTTCTCAAAACACGCACTCCCAGAACATTCTGACGTGAGCCCAATGAGTAGAGAAAATGAAATGGAAATTCCAACACAAACACTGTCAAATAACTACGGGACTCTTCAAGCACTGGAGTCTGTGGCCACCAGAATCCACCAAAGGGTCCCCCCCCCCAATGCCTTTCTGTCTTGTCCCCTGCAATGTTTCTTCAGTTACGACCACACCTCCAAATGAAGGAAGATCCTTTACATCAGCAGACAGCTATCCAGTCAGAGGAAGACAGACTCAACTCCCTGGGAAGCCTGCCCTGGCAGACCCTTCAGGATCCCAGGGGTCCCACCCATGGCTTCTGCACACACAGAACTCCTGGGCAAAATATATCAAGACATAATTTTCTCAGGGTTCTGTAAAGAACCCGAACTCCAAAGGAGCATCCTCCAAGACTTATGCATGATAATTACATTGGCTACTACACCTCCACTGGCAGGGTCAAGGGTGCCCAGGGGCCCCCATCTTTGTTAAGCCCTGCCTAACAGAGAAGTGAAAATGGAGCCTAATGTTCCATGTGCTACTGGCTACACCCACTACCCCTCCACTCCAGACTCTCAGCCTCCACATCTGCTGTGGAGACAGTCAAAGCCAAGGTAGGACACTACCAAAAACCCAATATGCCCACTCTTCACCCAATAGGCTCTATGCCTCTTTGCCTAACATGGCAGCGACTAGCCACACATGGCTACAAAACACCTAAAAGGTGGGGTGCCTGGGTGGCTCAGTCAGTTGAGCATCCAACTCTTGATTTCCACTCAGGTCATGATCTCAGGTCATGGGATGGGGCCGTGCTGGGCTCTGCACTCAGCAGGAAGTCTGCCTGAGACTCTGTCTTCCCCATCCCTCTCCCCCAGTTCACATGCTCTCTCTCAAATGAATAAATCTTAAAAATAAACAAAAAGGGGGCACCTGAGTGGCTCACTGGGTTAAGCCTCTGCCTTCAGCTCAGGTCATGATCTCAGGGTCCTGGGATCGAGCCCCGTGTCGGGCTCTGTGCTCAGTGGGGAACCTGCTTCCCCCTCTTTCTGCCTGCCTTTCTGCCTAACTTGTGATCTCTCTGCCAAATAAATAAAATCTTTAAAATAAATAAATAAACAAAAGTGGGGGGCGTCTGGCTAGCACAGTCAGTTGAGCATCCAACTCTCAGTTTTGGCTCAGGTGATGATCTCAGGGTTGAAGGATTGAGCCCCATGTCGGGCCCTGCACTTGGCACAGAGAGTGCTTGGGAGTCTCTCCCCCTCTTCCCTTTCCTGCTCAGGTGCACAGCGGGCACACACTCTGTCTCTCTCTCTTGAAAATAAATAAGTCTTAAGAAAAAAAAGAAAAAAGGCAAGCAAAAAACACACCTGAAATGTGGCTAGCCCAAACTGAGACATGCTGCGAGTATAAAACATGAATCAGATTCTGAAGTCTGTATGAGACGTACCTACACAACATCTTCTAATAACTTCTGTATCGATTGTGTGTTGAAATAGTAGTTTAGCTCTATTGGATTAAATAAAATACATTCCGAGGGCACCTGGGTGGCTCAATTGTTAAGCGTCTGCCTTCGGCTCAGGTCATGATCCCGGTGTCCCGGGATCGAGCCCCACACCGGGCTCCCTGTTCAGTGGGAAGCCTGCTTCTCCCTCTCCCACTCCCCCTGCTTGTGTTCCCTCTCTGTGTCAAAAAATAAATCAAATATTTAAAAATATTTTTAAAATAAATAAATTCCTAAAATCAATCTCATGTGCTTCTTACTTTTATTCACGTGGCGACAAGAAAGTCTAGAATCACGCCTGTGGCTCCTACGGTGTTTCCAATAGACAGCAATGGCCTAGACAGCTCCCACCCAACCTCGCGCCCGACCTTCCATCGCCTGCACACAGGTTCTGCTCCCGCCGCCGCCGCCACCCCCAGCCCAGCCCAGTCCCCGGGCCACCCCCATTCTCTAACTCAAGTGTGGCTCTTTCACAAGGCCCACAGGCCCTCTCAGCTTCTCCCTGCCACTGTCGCTGCACAGCTGGGACTAGGGGAAAGGCCGCCCTCCGTGGACGTCCTGCCGACCCTTTCTCACTTCCGCCTTACCGCCTCCCTCTCGTGCCGGTCCCGAAGCTCACCGCCCAGACTGCCAGCACTGCCAGCCCCGAGCGGCCACGCACACCCTGCACACACTCATCCCGCCACTCTCCTCCAACCTTCCTGTCATTCCTGGTCACTTCTACATTCACAGAGAAGATCCAATACCAACCTCTCTCCTTCCTTGACCCACATGTCCCTGCGATATCTTGTCCACCCAGTGGTCACCCCTCAGAGCCTGTCATTAAAAATAACTCCAGAGTCTGGTGTCCTCAGTTTCACCATTTCTCAGATGCCCCGAGTCCCTCACCACAAACCTCACAGGTTCTCAACCCCACTGCCCTGTCTTGATCCTGCTCACCAGACATAACCAGACTCGGGCATGAGTCTCGTCTTCAACAACAGCTGAGGAAAAACAACGGATCGCTTGAACTCCATGACCATTCACGACGGTGAGCTCCTTAAACTTCCCGGTAACTGGATACTTTTCCTGGTCCGTTACACTCCGGGTCCTGACACAAGGAGCCAGAACTCCTCGAACCTCTACTACCTCCGCTTCCGCCCTTCCTCCCAGCTCCTTCGGAGTATGGACACAACAAGAGACCTCCAGTGCTTCCACCGTCTGAGGCCATATGGAGTACTGGGTCCCACCTCCCACTGGTCTAATTCAACACCACGGCTCCTCTCATTAGCACAGAAACATGCAGCCGTGTTTCCATGCTTCAAAAGCTAACAACTCTCTTGTCCTGCCCAGTCACTCCATGACTCGCTTCTCCTTCATCGCGAAACTCCCCAAGAGGCCCTCTCCTCCCAGTCCCGATCAGACCCTCTTCGATCAGCGTTACATGCACCAGTCAAGCAAACGAGCTCTGGCCAAGGGCAGCACCACCTTTGCTGCTGCTAAAACCAGCGGCCAACTCCTTTTTTTTTAATTCCAGTGGAATTTTTTTTTCAAGATTTTATTTATTTGACAGAGATCACAAGTAGGCAGAGAGGCGGCAGAGAAAGACAGGGGAAAGCAGGCTCCCCGCTGAGCAGAGAGCCCGATGTGGGGCTCGATCCCAGGACCCTGGGATCATGACCTGAGCTGAAGGCAGAGGCTTTAACCCACTGAGCCACCCAGGCACCCCCAGCGGCCAACTCTTACTTCTTACATTACCTGACTTTGGGCAGCACTTACCATTTACCAATCCGCCAGCTGAAATGCTTTCTTTCCATAGCTTTCAGAAATTTTCTCTCTTGGTTCCTCTCCTACTTCACTTGTCACCCCTTCTCTGTTTGGCATGATCTTCCTCATCACTCCAACTTTTAAAAGCTGGAGGGTCCCAGGGCTCAGCCTTCCCATCCCTCCTCTGCCAGCTCTCAGCGCACGGGTGAGCTTAAGGCCACCCACCCAGACTGTGGGCATTAAACGCCTAGCCTTAACTGCCGCCCTGCCAATCCCCAGCCCAGCCCTTACATGGATTCCAACCCTCTCAACCAGCAACCACCTTGACATCTTCACTCATCCTGACTACCGAAACGACGGACACATGTCCAAAATCAGCCTCTGGTTTCCCCACTGGGGTGTACTAAGAACGATATATTTAGTCTCTGACTCCAGTCCCTAACCCAGAGCTCCTAGACCCTTGTAACTTCCTAAGTGTGAGCAGTATTTTACACTGAGCTCCTCAATCCCCTGGAATTTCCTGGGTGGTAGAGTCCTTTGTTCTGATGAGGTGGCTCCTGGTGGTGCCTGGATAGTTCAGGATGTGGATTATTCACTACAATTAGAAGCCTGGACCTGGGGCACCTGGGTGGCTCAGTTGTTAAGCATCTGTCTTCAGCTCAGGTCATGATCCCAGGGTTCTGGGATGGAGCCCCTCATCGGGCTCCCTGCTCAGCTGGAAGCCTGCTTCTCCCTCTCCCACTCCTCCTGCTTATGTTCCCTCGCTCACTGTGTCTCTGTCAAATAAATAAATAAAATCTTAAAAAAAATAATAAAAAAGAAGAAGTCGGGACCTGTTGGCACTCCTCTCCATCCCCCGGGGAAGGCACAGACCAGAGATTCAGTTAATGATCGATCAGGCCTCCGTGACAGAGCCTCCATAAAAATCCCTCAAGTCCGGGTTCAGAGAGCTCTCAGGTTGGTGAAGACACCCACACGCTGGGAGGATGGCTGACCTCCACTCCACGAGGAGAGATGCTCCTGCACTCAGGACCCCTGTGGCCCTCACAGGATGTTCATCTGGCTCTCCGCCAGTACCTGTTATGATAAGCCAGTAAATTTAAGTAAACGTTTCCTGGAGTTCTGTGAGTTGTGACAGCAAGGTATCAAACCTGAGAGGGGGCTGCGGGAAGCCAACTTTGTAGTCATGCCAGACAGAAACTTGGGTACCCTGGACCCCCACTGCTCAGGATGGTATCTGAGGCGAGGACAGTCCTATGGGACTGAGCACTTAACCAGGCTCCAGGCAGCCGGGGTCAGAACGGAATTAAACTAGAGCACACTCAGTTGGTGTCAAGATCGGAAAACTGGTTGGTGTGGGGATAAAAACCCCCCACATTACGGTGTCACAAGTGTTTTGAGTAAAGAAACGTTTCCCTTTCCCTTCCAGACTTGCTCTCCTCCGTCTTACCCCATCAGCAAATGGCCACGCTGCCCATCCTGTTGCTCAGAGCAAACTCCTGGCCCTTTATTGCCCTCTCACGCCTCAGCTTCTGGGCAGCACCGAAGCCCCTCTGTGCTCGTATGTGCGGAAGCAGACCACGCCTCACTCACCTCCATGGCGCCCTGCTCCCGGCGATCAGAGCCTGCTGTCAGCGTGACCACTAGAGACCCACAGATGTCACCACCTCTGTCCTTGGGCCCCTCCAGCCCTTTCCAAGGTGTAAAGTGATCTTTCCAAGACCGAAGTCCAATCAATGCAAATATTTGCTCAAACCCTCCAGAAGTTTCCATCATCCTCAGAATAAAACCCAAAGTCCTTAAACAGCCAGTGCCTTCAGTCCCCTGGCTGCCCGACTGACCTCCCCACACTCTCCGGCTCACCCCAACGAAGACAGCAGGACTGCTCCCACCTCCGGCTCCTTGCCCTTGGTCTCTCCCAGACACAGGCATGGCTTCTGCCCCTCCGACCCCAGGAACCCGCCCGGAAGTCACTGTATCAGCCAAGAATCCTGACCCTGTGACAACACAGCCACCCCCCACCCTGTGCTCCTTCCGACACTCCTCCAGTCCCTGCCCCGTCTTTATTTCTCACCATCTTGAGAACACATACATACTATCTGCTAGTAAGCTTGGAGCAAACGGTCCGTTTTCTTTGTCCATTTTTGTCCTCTGCTACACCAACATCTGAACAGCACAGGGCACACAAGTGTTCAATGGTAGGTTGTGAATAAATACGACTACTGGAAAGCCTCGATTTTAAGTCCTTAATTGATGTTTTTTCACTCCCTGACTTCTCAGCACCTTGAACATCCTATGATGCACTGGGGAGCTCCAGAAGGGATTATAAGACACCGTACTTTGCAGATCTATGAAACTTTTAAAAACTTTTTGCAAGGGACATGGAGTCACAGCAGAGGAGAAGCAGACTCTCACGGGACCAGTATTTCAGGGACATGTGTGGGATAGCGTGGTTTGGCTCACCTCATTTCACACGAATTAGTTGCCCACCACCACATATTCAGAAGTACAGGGGCCGTCCGTGGCCCTTACCCTCTCCTCAGTGCCCACAGCACTTAGGGTCTGATTTGCAGGGGAGGTTCCCATAACCAAGGCTAACATCTGGGCCAACCTGAGCTCCCCGGACTCCCAGCTCCACCCTCCATTCCCACCACTCTGTCATTCTTAAAATCTGACACGTAGGTGGCCTCAGGGAACATAAAGGAGACACGCTCTGTAGACAATGGTGTGCAACCTGGGCTGTGATACCGAATGCCGTGGGCCTCACCGTGCTATTGATGCTGGCTAACAGCTTCCCGTTGAATTCCACCATGGAGTACACGGCTCCCTTCACTTCTTTCTCGGCCACAGTCTGTAGTTTTCCTGAGGGGAGAGAGATAGACTCGGAGTCTCCTTTATGAGCCCACACTTCAACTCATCAAAAGAATCCTGATTTTTCCCTCTGGCTCTAATTCCTGCTCTCAAACCACGCAACTGAATGCAGGAAATAGAGTCAGCGTCCACTGCGGGTAACCCCCACCACAACTATGAGCCCCGACAGAACGCACCACACTGCAGACTGTGTCCAAGGTCTGCCTCCCCCCAAACACTGCAGATCCAACTCTCAAGATGGAGACCTAATTCCAACTTGGCCATCTGAGCCGAGATTTAGGGGCTGACAGCGAGTCTTTGGAACCATCTTGCACAGGGGAAACGAGAAGAGACAGGAACACGAAGTGCGAAAACTGGAAAGAGGACCTACGTGGCTGAGCAACCATGTGGAAAGCAAATCTAGGATTCCTGTGATCCTGGCCACTAGATACTCTTGCCCACCGTTCACCTCCCCCATTGTCTTTCTTTCAAAGCGTAGAAAAGGAAGAAACACAAGCCAGATTTTACTCGTGTGTCTGCTCACTCTCCTCCCCCCCCCTAACTTATTGAGCCTGTCCTCAGCTTGAGTGGAAGGAACAGAAAGTCTCATGTCACAGCAATTAAACCCAAGCTCTTCTGCTGCTTAACTAAAGCTCTGAAGCCAAAACAGTCTGTTACTTTCCCAGAATTCCAAATCTCTCAAAGCTGGGGACTGTGCCCACCTACCGTCGGAATACTGAAAGACCACGATTCGACCCTGCTTGGGCTCCGCCTCTTCGGGATACACCATGGCCGTGCCCACGATGAAGTATGTGTTGGGGTCTTTGCCCAGCTTGCAGGAGACCAGGCTGAGGGCATACTCATTCTGCAGAAACTGGTGGGCATGAAGCACTGGAAGGAGAGCCGGAGGCGTGACTGGCTGCTGAGCCCCCCCCACACATAACCCTGAATTCTGGGGGTGCCCCCAGCCCTGGCCCAAGCATGGGATGGATGGTGCTGGGGCCCCAGCTCCTGCTGTTCCTGCCTCCCCAGCCTGTTGGGCCCTCACACCAGCCCTCACCAGCCCACACCGCCAGGAGGGGGCCCCGCACCCTGGACTCCCAGCCAACCCAGGGGTCCCACCCTTCTTTTGACTCTGCCTAGGATGGTCTGTCACAAGGTCTATCAAACTGTGGAATCTATCAGAGCCCAGAACAGGCACTTCAGGAAGGATGAAGGAGCTTGTCTGCACCTTCAAAGGTGTGCTGGTCAATGATGAGGAGGTTGTGCACCTCCACCTCCTCTCCGAAGGAGGTCTCGTGCGGCGCCGTGCTGCTGGAGAACAGCTTGCTGGAGCTGACGCTGCTGGACAGGGCCTGAGCAGAGAACACACACAGCCCCGCTCAGAGGCACACCAGGTGCGGGGAGCATCTGGGTGAAGGGGCCGCCAGGAGCGCGGGACAGAAGCCGAGTCTGAATGAGGAAAACTCGAGGCTGGCAGCTCAAGGAGAGCCTCAAGAACAGAGAGCTTTGGAGGACAGGGCTCGGGGACTGAGGACCAGGAGCCAAGTTCTGTATGAAACTGACATAGCAGTCCAAAACAGAAGACGCTAAGGGCTACTAATGGCCGCTAAAACAGGGATGCCAAGTCAATCAAACAAAGCGAACAAGGAACTAAGGCGACCTGAGAAGTGGAGAGACTCCATCCCTCTCAATGGGAAGAGCAGGGAGCACGTGAATTAAAAAGGAAAGCGTAAAGACTGTATGTTCTGGGTTAAGGAAAGAAGTCCCACCACAGATGTTTGGGAGCAAGAAAAGCAAAGAACACGTGACGTAAGATCCGCTACTATCTCCATCGAGTCTATGCTATGGGGCTGCAGACTGCCCTACCATCCTCCGTATTTCACAGATGAGGGACTTGAAATGTAGACTTGCCCAAGGTCACAGAGCTAGTGATAAACCTTGAACCCAGTCCTGTCAGACTCAAATCCCACCTCTTACCTATAACGCTATGCTGACCCCAATTACGCATACCCTACAAAGTGTCCAAGTTGATGATGAAAGAGAATTTTTCATCCTGCGAGGCTACAGAGTAGCAGACTCACTGACTGCCACACTTATCCCAAACTCTTCCCAACCCTCCAACGGCGGGGACCAACTCCAGCTCCATAAACACTTGCCTGTGTTTACAGATAAAGTATGACTGGAACCCAACTATCCTACCTGTGGTCTGCAGCCACTTTTGTGATGGCCAATCAGAGTAGTTGTTTCCATACAGTGGACAAAGCCATACCTATCACATGACCCTTTCCAGAACGGTTTGCCAGCCCTGCTTTAACGCCATCTTCCTTTGTCCGTGCCCTCACCTGGGTGCTGGCACTGGGCCTCAGGGCCGTTGTGCCACCACTCGTGTCCTGGACTTCAATCCGGCTGGAAAGGACCCCGAAGCACTGGGACACTTCCTGATAGCAGATCTTCCTGTGGAACAAGTATGGACAGTCCCACTCAGAACTGGTCTGAGAGGGGAAGCACCCCCCGACACACACACCCAGATCACCACGCTCTGTAGCCCTCCTCTCCTGGCCCTCACCTGGGGGACTCATAGAGGGGAACCGTGCGGATATGCAGCTTCTGGATCTCGTCAATGGTGCCAATGGTGAGGGTGCTGTTGTTGGCCAGGGCCAGGCTGGAAAGAAGGGTCTGGATTTAGACTGAGTAGACCCAAGGAAGGAAAGGATTCTACAAGGCAACTCCATAAGGGGAAGCAAAACAAGGCAGAATTACACTAGCTTCCTCCAGGGAATGACTCTCAAATTCCGACTCCTTGCTAAAAAGGGTCCTGATGCCTATCCCACTGCCACCCCTCATCTTATTTAACAGATCTGGGTGAGCCTCAGTTGAGATTTTTAACTGCTTTCCATTTAATGCTCACTGTAACATTAAAATCTACAACAGTGAGTCTCAAGTCATCATTTGCATCACAATGAGCAGGAGTGCTCCTTTAAGAGGCCTGTTCCCCCTCCCAGAGGTTCTGATTCGACACCCTCCCCTCCCTCATCCAAGACCTGAGAATTTATATTTCTAATGAGTTCCCAGCCAGATGCTAGACCCTACTTTGAGAATCCCTGCTCCAAGGGAATACAGAATGATCTGTAAATCAGGCGTTCCAAAACCTGACTAACCATCTGAATCACTTGGAGGTTTTCCTGAAAATACAGATTCTACAGCCCAAACCCCAAATCTACTGAATCAGAACCTGAGAAGGATTCAGAAAGTCTACACTTTTTAAAAAGTGTCCCGGGGTCTTCTAATGGTGGCCCAGATGGGAGAACCCGTGCTCTACACTCCCCATCTCAGCTCTTTACACCAATTCGACTTTGGGAGAAGGCGAGAAGGGAAGGGTGTCAGGAAAACATCATGCTGCCCTCAATCAATGGCTCCTGCTGAAGAAAGAAAGAGGCTCACCTGTCAGGATAGCCATCAGAATTGAGGGGACACATGTAGTTGACTTCCTTGAGGTTGACATTGGAGAAGACCAATTTGTGGTTGCTGCTGTAGATGACAGTGGGGCGGTCAGAGCAAGCAAAGACGTTGGTGGTAGAAAGAGAACGGAAAGTCCTCAATACCGTGGGCTGGGTGCCCAGGGTCACCTTCTTACGGTCGCTCAACAGGCCTACAGAAAGAATGGCATCAGGAGAAAGGAGGAAGGAAGGAAACAGGACAAACAGCTGGGTCGTGAAGGTTCAAAAGCGGTACCGAGGCTCCACACCCCTCCGAGAGCCCTCTACTCAAAATGTGGTTCTCACCTGTCTCAATGTTGAGCCCAAAGTAGAAAAGTGCCCCGTCTCCCAAGGCACAAAGGAGGTAGTGGCTACTCTCAAAAGTGGTCATCAGGATGGAACGAGGAATGATCTCTGTGAGAGAGAGGCACATTATGATCTTGTTCCACACTCTGACTCTGAACCCAACCCTTAAAAGGTCCTTACAAGCCACCTACCTCCACCCAGCATCTCTTTGTGCAGTAGCTCAAAAGAGGGCAGCTTCAAGATACGCGCCGAGATGTCTGTCCAGAGGCCAATGGCACAAAGAGGGGACAGCCCATTGCTGTCCCCCAGCGGGGTGATGTCCAAGCAGGCCACTTCGTGTTCCATCTCTGTATGGCTGAACAAAGAGGAATATGGCAGAGGAAGGACTCCAAAGATGAAGGGCAGCCCAGAGAACAGGGAAGGGGGAGAAAGAGCAGGCGGCCAGGCACACACCTGATCTGCCGGAGCTCCTGAGGATGGATCTGCAGGTAGTAGAGGGCCCTTCCCACCGCTACGACCACCTGGCTGCTGTTGCAGGAGGCCACGCTGATGTTCTTGCCCTGAGGCTCCTTCCACTCACTGACCAGAGCTTTGGGTTCCTGAGAGACCAACCTCACAGATGCTGAGGTGATCTAGAAAAAGAAGAGAAAGCTCTCCAAGTACCTGCTGGGATCCATACATCAGTGGGAAGGCGGTAAACGCTGCCCTAGTGGAGCCCTAAAACTTAACTACAGAACTCCTCTCTGCTCTATGTATTTTCTTCCCCAAACTCCTGCAAAAAATAAAGTTTTTTTTCAAGATTTTATTTACTTGACAGAGAGACTGAGAAAAAGTAGGGGGAGCGGAAGGCAGAGGGAGAAGGCGAAGCAGACTCCCCACTGAGCAGAAAGCCTGACAACACCGGGCTTGATCCCCACCCAGCACTTTGGGATCATGATCTGAGCCGAAGACAAACACTCAAGCAAATGAGCCACCCAGGCACCCCCAAAATAAAATTCTTTAGTAAAGGCTATGAAATTATCTTGAAATATACTTAATCAACCTATTTCATCACTGAAATAAAACAAAAAGCACGTTGATGAAACTGTAGTGTTCACATCAATTCACCTTAACCTCTCAAAGCTGAGCTCCTATTTAAAGAGGAAAACCCTTTAATAACAGATACATGAGCTGGTCTTTAGTCTTCAGGCCACTAGTTAGAAAAAACTCATAAAGCAATGAATCAGTATCTGGGTACCTCCCACACTTGATCCACAAACCAACAGAACCTTCCCTCTGGCCTTATCAAATCCACAACTGCTTATTGGCTAAAAGGAAAAACCAAGTGGATAAAAAGGGAGAAGATTCATTAATCCTCAGGCAAACAAGTGCCATACCCGACAATGGCAAACACTGACTCTGGCCCCAGTTAGGAAAAGTTCCAAAGGCTGAAGAGGATGTGCAAAAAGTGAAGATGCCAGGGTTCACTCTGAACTAAAAACCACGAGGGGGTGGGCAGGTGCTCAGAAATCGGACTCAGGCTAACAAGGGCCAAAAGGCTATCTGACCCCATAACGCATATAGATTTAAAACAAAATCACGGGGCACCTGGGTGGCTCAGTCGATTAAGCGACTGCCTTCGGCTCAGGTCATGATCCTGGAGTCCTGGGATCGAGTCCCACATTGGGCTCCCTGCTCTGCACGGAGTCTGCTTCTCCCACTGACATCTCTCCTCTCATTCTCTCTCTCTCCCTCTCAAGTAAATAAAATCTTTAAAAAAATAAAAGAAAACAAGATCAGAACCGAGTAAGAGCTCTGGTTCTAACAATTAATGTGGAAAGTACTGCCAACAGTCACACATGGAGGGGAGCACTAGGACTGAATAGGCATGTTATTAGAACAACAAGGGAAAACACATGTCTCAGAAAACAGGGCACAACTGAGTGCAAAAATGATACCCCAAAACATAAAAATATTACGAGCCTAGTCTATAGAAGAGAATGCAAATAAATACCACATATACTTCCAGAAGAAACATAAAGCTAAAAGGAGTAATTCCAAAGTCAGGAGCTGTTTTCTCTGAGTGGTGGGTTATTGGGTAATTTTAATTTTTTTCTACGATGTTACTTCTAGAACCATAAAAACGGACTTCTGTAAAATCCTGCAGGGCTCTACGCTGCACTCCAGAGCCAATTCAAGTTAACGGGGCTCGCCCCTTTCCGAGTTATTACCTGGATGAGCTGCTGGTGAGCCACATTGCCGCAGAAGAAAGTCTGCTGGTCGTCCACGAAACCCATCAGTTCCGTTTCTTCTACCTCTTCTCCGTTTAACATGAGAACTCTGCAGGGGAAGGGAAGGCTTGGGTCAGCCAGCCCAGCTCCCCCACCCTATAACCTTCACAGCAGCACCTGGAGCAGTCGCCAGATTCATCCTCACCTTGTCTGGCCCACAAAAGAGAGCACCAGAGTGTCATCAGTCTCCCGGTTAGGGTCAGACCGCAGTGGCCACAGACCTGGAACAAAGATCAAGGATAAAGATGCAGAGCACAGCCCAACACTCAACTCCCCACATCTAAGGAAAGGGAGTCCGGCCTCAAGGAGGAGCAGGAACTTTGTGGAGTCCCTCCTGAAGCCGAAACAGCCACTCTGTTCTCTCCTGGCTTTAAGACCCTGAAGAAGTTGTTTTTAAAAACTGTTTTGAACCTAATGTTTTAAAGTTCTTCCTTTGATTTTGGACAGGATGATACATTTCTATGACTCAAAATCAAAATTTATCTTTAAAATGTGTACACAGAAGTTTCACTCTTATACCTCTCCCTGAAACCCATCCCCCCCAAATAAATCATTAATAGCCTCCTGTTTATTCTTCAAAAAAAATTTTTTTTTAATTTTAGGAATTTGGTAGTCACTGTTTTAAGCAAATACAAATATAGGGGTGCCTGGCTGGCTCAGTCGGTGGAGTGTGCGACTCTTGATCTCAAAGGGTGGTGGGTTTGAGCCCTGCACTGGATATACAGATCACTTACAAATAAAATTTAAGGGGGCACCTGGGTGGCTCAGCGGGTGAAAGCCTCAGCAGGGAGCCTGCTTCCCCATCTCTCCCTGCCTCTCTTGTGATCTCTGCCAAATAAATAAATAAAATCTTTTAAAAGAAATAAATAAAGTAAAATTTAGGGGCACCTGGGTGGCTCAGTCGTTAGCATCTGTATTCAACTCGGGTCATGATCCCAGGGTCCTGGGATCAAGCCCTGCATCATCAGGCTCCCTGCTCTGCAGGAAGCCTGCTTTTCCCTCTCCCACACCCCCTACTTATATTCTCTCTCTCACTGTCTCTCTCAAATAAATAAAATCTTTAAAACAAAAAATAGTAAAATTAGGGACGCCTGTGTGGCTCAGTCAGTTGAGCCACTGCCTTCAGCTCAGGCCATGATCCCAGGGTCCTGGGATCGAGTCCCGCATAGGGCTCCTTGCTTTGCAGGGAGCCGGCTTCTCTCTGCCTCTGCCTGCTTGTGCGCGCATGCTCTCTCTCTCTGACAAATAAATAAAATCTTTTAAAAAATTGTAAAAATAAAAATAAAATTAAAAAAAAGTTACACACACTCACATATATACATATATAAAACAGCCCATCATATACCGTTCTGCGCTACGCTTTTCCATTTTATACTAAAGCCCTTACCACAAGGGAACAGTACCTTGTTTTCGAGCTACACAGCATTTAATGACGGATGTACCAGTTTTAAGTCTCCACTGATGGCCATTCTTTCACTATTTTGCATACAAAGCCACAAAAAATCATCTTATATTTATATCACGCTGTCTTTAGGAAGGTCTAGGGGGTAGACGCTTACAATCTGGATTGTCCAGAGCTCAGTAAATTAAATGCAGACGCAGTTTTGGCAGATGCTACCAATGAGCCTGCTTATCTCCTCTGGGCCTCACCAACACAGTGCTGTCCGACTTTTGGACTCTGGTCACCTGGTAAAGAATGGTATCATTATTAGGTTTCGATTTGCATCTCCCTTAGTACAAGTGAGGCCTGTAACCTGTCCACACATGCCCTTTGCCAATCTGGGGGCAAGAATTTTGGTGACCTTCTTTGTCAAAATATTTCAGTCAATTAGGGAGATGAAGCCTTTGTCTGTAAGATGAACTACAAGCGTTTTTATCTGGATTGCATTTCTTATGACAGCTTACAGTGCTGTGTTTTTGCCATGGAGAAGCATTTCGGGTCACTGAATTAACCAATCTTTCGCTTCGCTTCTGCACTTTGAGTCCCAGTTTAAAAGGCCTTCCCCACTCTAAAATCATAAATGAATTCAACAACCTTTTCTTTCGACCTTTGTACGACTTCCTTTTTACATCTGGGTTCTAGCAAGGTAAACAAAGTACAGTACAGATCCAAATGTATCTTTCCCAGTTGATAACTGGGAATACCATTTATTAAAAACCCTTTATTTTAAAAAGATCATCTTTATCTCACTGAACTGAAACACCACCACCACTGTACACTAAATTCGCACATGCAACTGTGTCTACTTCTGGACTTTTTAAAATTTCTGGACTTTTTAGTCTGCTCAAGGAACTCTATTAGTGAACGAAAACCACACTTTTATTTACTAAGGTTTAATGGTATGTTTTAATATCTGATAGGGCTAGTCCAGTCTCGCTGCTCCTTTTTAAGTCTTTCTGGCTTCTTCCTTTTTTCCATTTGGACTCTCGCTTATCTAGGTCAAGAAAAAAAACTCTTGATATTGTTATTGAGATACATTAAATGCAAAAATAAACAGGTCAAAGGGGCGCCTGGGTGACTCAGTTGGTTAAGCTCTGCCTCTGGCTTAGGTGATGATCCTGGGGTCCTGGGATCAAGTCCCACATGGGGCTTACTCAGCAGGGAGTCTGCTTCTCCTTCTGACCCTCCCTCAACTCGTGTCCTCTCTCATTCTCTCTGAAATAAATAAAATCTTTAAAAAAAAAAATTGGTCAAAGAGAGACCACTTTATAATTTAATTTACAGGACCCTTGGTATGTTTTTCATTTGATCAATCTATCCTTTGAATCCTTAGTACTTCAAAGTTTTCCTTGTACAGGTTTTATACATTTCTTGTTAAATTTACTCCTTGGTTGGGATGCCTAGGTGGCTCAGTCAGTTAAGTGTCTGCCTTCGGCTCAGGTCATGCTTCTGGGATGAAGCCCCACATCAGGCTTCCCTGCTTCTCCCTCTGCCTCCGCTCCCCGGCTTTTGTGTGCGCACACACTTTCTCTGACAAATAAACAAAAACCTTTAAAACAAAAATGTATTCTTTGGCATTCTGCCTTTCTATTACTATCGTAAATAGATCCTTCCCTCCACTACACCCTCAAATGGACTGCGTTTGCACATGAACGCTACTGATTTCAGTAAATTAATTTTATATCCTGCGGCCTTAATGAACTCCTATTGTCTAGTTCAGCCAATTTTCCTGGGTTTTGTACTTTTATGATCTCTTCCTAATTCATAAACCTCATCTATTCCAATTCTCTTATCTCCTGATAGTCTAAATATCTTTTTCTGATTGTCTTGTTTTCTGACTGATTGTTTTGCTTTGTGGTCCAATCTGATCATCTTTTTCTTACAACAGGTGGGTGCCGCGCATTCACATTTACTAACACATGTCAGAATATCAGACACCCGTGCAGGTGCCGCATCATCCTGAGTCACTTCCACTACTTATGTATCACAGAAGTCTTCCACTAAGTAGTCCTTCCCTGGTCCTTTTTCCTTTGATCTTTTTGATTATTATAGGTCTCTTGGAATTTAGTTCTGTATTTCTGTTCTACAAATTACTACCTTTACACTTACACCTTTGTATGATATTCTCAGTTTCCTTTTTTCTCAAGAATTCTATCAGTTCCTTTAAAACAATGTTAAATTTAACTTACAAACTTTCCCTTTCCATTTCTTTGCTCCATTATCCAAGACTGGTCAAGAATACATATTTTCAAGTTTACTTTCGTACTTTTAAATATGTTTAAGCTTCTAACCCCTTACTTGTCATTATGACTTGTACTCTTCATGTGACCTTTCCTCTAGCTCCCACCCACATGCCTTCACAACGCATAATGAGGCCAAAGGCCCAGGTCACTCAAATAAGATTTGCATCCTATGTCTACCAAAAGGTTACCTTTGATGCCTGGTAAGTCAATGCTGGCATGCTCATGGATTCCAATTCCATTCCGGATAATCCGCAAGGAACCTTCCTTGAAAGCCCCAGAGCAAGTTACCAGCTGCAAGCAGAGAGAAGGTTTCTCAATACCTCCCTCCCGAGCCTGGGGCCATCATACCGATGCCTAGACAAAAATTAAGCTATATCTACTCCCAAGGACCCTTTCAGTGGAGCTAGGTTTGAGGAAACAGACTTAACAGAGGCTGATTTCCAAGTCCCCAAGTTTACGAAGCAGCAGGATGTTCTAGTTCAAGAAGCGAAAAGCAACTACCATTGCTCCTAGCAAGCTGGCTTCCATCCTTAGAACCTAGTTTACTAGAAAGAGCACAGGATCTAGAGCCAGATACACCTGCGACTTGGAGGTTATGTAAATTTGGACAAGGTGCTTGATCTTTCCCAGTCTCGAGCCTCCTCACTTCTGGAATGGTCAAGAATTCCTATCTAATTAGGGTGCTCATGTGATCACAGATGATGCAGATCTGTACCACAGACCAAGAGATACACTTGATAAATAGTAGTTATCCTTGCATCATTGGGATTAGTGAGTGAGGCTCTTAAAAGTTGTCTTCACTGGGCACTCTCCACTCCAAACAGGCAAATCTAGGAGGACACGCTTTGAGTGGGCAGGTGTATCAATTATTCATTTCTGGGATGAACCCCTTACCTGCCCCTGCCCCTGCCTCTCCAGGTCCACCACGCACATGTCCACAATGGGTCCTAAATTGGTGAAGGTCTCCATGGCCACGACATAGGAGCCTTGTTCATTGCTGTCAACATTGAGCTAAGAAGAAAAACACAGTTAGTCCTGGAATGCTCCTAAGAGATCCACTCTAAAGAGATGATTATCATCCAAAGGAAACTCTCAGTCCTATTAGATCTGCCCTTCTTGTGCTCCACTGCATGCTTCTGGAGGGCGACTGCTGACTAAGGAACATAGTTGGCCTACAGGAGACCTACTAATCAATCAGGAATTTCTAATCTGTGAGTCCCGTGGATGGATTTCAAAACAGCAGTTTAGAAATCAATGCAAAATGCTCACGTGCATTTTTCTGCAGGGAATATAGGAAGTTTTTTTTTTCTAGAGGGGTCCGGCACACTAGACCATGACCTATTTGAAGGCGGCAGCTGGGTCTTGTTCATAATTGTATCTGCTGTGCCCAGCACTCTGCCTGGCACATCTGTTGAATGAACTTTTAGAACAAAGAGCTAGTCAGGGAGGATGTGAAATCAGCCAAGGAGAAAGCTAAGTAGTACGGACATTGAGGAATTAAAGATTCTGTGATGTTCCCGACACAGGAGAAGCCTGATGAAGCAGCAGTGAAGGTGGTGAAGTACGCAGGAAGAAGAAATTGTCTTCTCACCTTCACAAGCTGGGAGTCCCCAAGGCGAGACCCAACGAACACAACACCGTTATCGAGGTATGTCAAGCATTCAGCAATAGAGGTCTAGAAGGGAGTCAAGGGCATGAGAGACATCAGAACAAACACCCCATGGGACCCCAACATGCTGAACCCCCTCCTCGACATCTGCTAGGCAAATGAACAGCTGCGGCCATGAGTGCTGAAACAATTCTCCATTTCAAATCTCCAGGTCACACTGAGCAAACGTTCCTAAACCTCTGAGGCTTGTGACTCTATCCTTACAGTCAGAAAAATCTACACTTTATCTCACAGGTGCCTGCTCCAAATGATCATTTTAACCCCAATGGCTCCAGTCTCCTCCGAGTAATTAGCAACCTCTAAAATTCACTGCCTAATTCTTCAACTTTTGGGGGAACCTCTTCCTGGAACCGAATATCAGCATTAAATTAATCTTTAATTCCGAATGGCATCCTTTCGCTCTTCCTTTTGATGCCTGAGGTAGTGCCCACCTGCCTGTGAGGCTCTCCCACACGTCACTTATTCAGAAACCTCCCTCCACAGCAGGACTGACCGTCTGTTGCTGGGGGCTAAGTGCTACCAAGCGCACGGTGCTCACACTGTGAGTCACGTTCCCACATCCTCCACCCCTAAGAGAACGTGGCACAGCAGGGCCAAGCCCTACCTCTCCGAGGAGCTCCACACGGAGATCTTTGAGGGTGACGGTGCCGTCCATCTGTTCCTCCTTCTCCAAAAGCAGCATGAAGAGCCGTCCTTCCATGTCTCCCAGCAGATAGCGGGAACCGTTGGGGTCCACACGATTGTGACACACAATTGTGCTTTGCTGCCAAGAGGGAAGACATGGCCCGTAGAGATTAAGTGTCTCCCATAATCAAAGTGCAAACCTTTGTGAGCCACTCCCTTCACCAAACCCAGCCATTTCAGGAGCAAGGAATCCACTTAGCTAGGACTAAGTGTGTGAATGAAGATGAGGACATTTTCTTCTAAAGATAACTTTCCGAGGAATTCAATGTACCTTAAATGGTTGTACACGTGTTATTCCACCGGAACACAGAAATCCGCAGAAAGCACTCTAGTCACCGGACTGTGGATGCCCCCACAGACTTTATTATTTCCTCACTACTACGAATTACCTCCCACTGTTAATGCTACCACATTGCTATGTACCATTTAACTCAATTTTGTATGAATTCTTACAACATGAGCCATTAAGGTTTGAAACTTTTAGGACTAGTTTTTTAAGTCTATACAATTGATCGCCATGTTACCTTCGCATGACCTAAGCTCTGAAAACACTGAATAAAATGTGCAAAATTCTTCCCTTCTTAAACTTGTCCCAGCTGGGCGCCTGGGTGGCTCAGTGGGTTAAAGCCTCTGCCTTCGGCTCAGGTCATGATCCCAGGGTCCTGGGATCGAGACCCACATCGGGCTCTCTGCTCAGGAGGGAGCCTGCTTCCCCCGCCCCACCCTCTCTCTGCCTGCCTCTCTGCCTACTTGTGATCTCTATCTGTCACACAGATAAATAAAATTTAGAAAAAAAAAAAAAAAAATTTGTCCCAGCTGATGGAAAGGGTAAACCTACTTGGGTTAGTACTACTTTCCCTTAGTTAGCAAACAAGCTCTCAGTAAGCAAAACCAGGCCAGTCTCTCCTTGTATTCCCAATGGCCACCACAGTATCTCACACACACGGTAAACGGTACGACAGACATCTGTAAATGTTACAGTCCCTTTGATAAACGGGGGGGGGGAGCAGGGAGAGAACAAGGGCAAAAAACAGGAAGGTAGAAGATCCCTGCTCACCTTGATGATAGGAGGGGCGATTGCCAGGTATTTGTCACCATTGTGGTAGGTGATAGACTCCTGTCCAATGATGATGGCCCCTCCGAAGGGCTCTGGGACTGCGGAGAGAGGGCAGTGTTAGAATGCTCAGCACTTTGGACCTGCCACACCCTGCAGCAGCAAGGGCGCCGATCCAGCCAATTCTGAGGCAAACCTTAAGATAATCGTTCTTTTTAAAAAAGACATCAAAGTCCAGGGAACATGATAGACTTTAACTGAGACTGCTGTCGGAGAAATTTTAGGCTGGCATTATCTAACCCTGGTGAGGTTTGTATTGTCACTCTTTTGGCATTTCTCAGTTTCTAGGGCTGGGGAGTCTTCTCTGTGTTCTTCTGCCTGCATTCCTCCCCTTTTCTCTCCTAAACTTTGGTCCTTTCTAACTCAAAGCATTCTGCCCCCCTTGTTCCTTAGCTTAATTTCCCCATGATTGGGGCCACCATTTAGAAAAGCCAATTCTCACTGGAGAGTTTTAGAATTTCTCTCCTAGATGAGACCCACAACATAATATCATGGGGAGGATACAGGAGAGGGAGCAAAGAGGCCTGGAGTCAGGCCAAGGCTTTGTCAGTGTGGCACAGGAATGGGCAAGCCCCTCGGGCCAAGCTTCCTCATCTGTGAAACAGATTAGGTAATCTCTATAGATCCCTTGCAGTTTTTAAATGTTATGCGCCCCCCCCACCAAAATAAATTAAATAAATATATATAAATATATAAATGTTATGCCCGACAGTAAAATGAGAATAATTTCTGCATGTCACTTTGCAAATCAATCTCAGTGGTTCATAATTAACCCCTCCTCCCCAAAATAAAGGAAAGCTATACTTTTTGGAAGGAGCAAAGAAAAAGAGACAATCCTAAAGACAGAAATGGGAAAAGCAAAGGAAGGCACATTCAGAAACAGAGGAGATCCCAGGGCTGCCAGGTAATGAGTGTGTATAACAGCACCTGAGCACTGAAATAAAGGAGCAGAGGCGAGATAGGAACGAGAGTAAGAAACAGGCCCCAACCTGGGGTCAGGGGGCATATCCAAAACCCCAACCAACCTGCGATCACCATGGAAGCTTCAGCTTCTACGTTTTCCTGTTTCCAAGGGCCCTTATTGAACTCCTTCTCACGGAGAGACACCTCATAGGTTTTCACGTGCCGCCCCTGAGGGTCCTAGGTGGGGAAAGGTAGAGTGGTTAAGCCCTCAGGACGGATGAAGCCTGGACTAGAAAGGAGACCTAAAAGGGACAGGCCACTACCACCCACTATCTGACCATCCTATCCCACTGGCCTTACTATCCTGACCCATCATGAGTTGACAGCCACCAACTCAGCCTGTGACTCGGTAGACGGAGACTCAGATCTACCGTTTCTAACTATTCGACCAATCAAAACAGGCTTAAGAATTAGAAAAATCAATCTGTGCACTATACTAATCACCATAAGAAAGACAACATACACAGGTGTATTTGTGGGTACTTGTAAGACAGATGCATCTTCTATGGACTCAAGGAACTTATGAAATGGTTAAAAAAAAAAAAAACACCATACATTGAGAAGGTAAATATACATCTAAGAGATTACAAAATTTGTTTGAGGGGCACCTGGCTGGCTCAGTCTGCGGAGCAAGCAACTCTTGATCTCGGGGTTGTTAGTTCGAGCCCCATGATGGGTCTCAATATTACTCAAAAAAAAAAAAAAAAAAAAAAAAATTTTGTGAGACGCCTGGGTGGCTCAAGTGTTAAGCATCTGCCTTTGGCTCAGGTCATGATCCCGCCGCAGTCCTGGGATGGAGCCCCGCATCGGGCTCCCTGCTTGGCGGGAAGCCTGCTTCTCCCTCTCCCACTCCCCTTGCTTGTGTTCCCTCTCTCGCTTTGTCTCTCTCTGTCAAATAAATAAATAAAAATCTTTTAAAAAAAAATTTTGTTTGGGGCGCCTGAGTGGCTCAGTTGCCTAATCATGACTCAAATCAGTCCTAAGGCTGTCAAAGTCACCTCTGAAAGACAGAAAGACCAGGGAGGTACCATCGGCCAGTGGGAGTCGGCTCCACAAAGGCCAGATGAAAGCCTAAGAAGTTATGGAAAGAATTCAACATTCTGTTTCAGGGCAGGATAGCTCCTTAGAATGGCTACCTTTCACACAGTAAGTTCCTAAACATTTACACCAATATTTGAATTTTGGGCACAAAACAGAAGATAATCATTTTTAGTTGAAGAAAGATCTTGCCATCAATGACCAGCAGTAAGACTGAACTTCACAAGGACAAACTGGGGGTTTGATTTGGGCCCCTGAGACAGACAGACACAGACAGACACACACACACACACACACACAGAGGAAAGCAGATAGGTCACAAAACTGGCAGCCCTAAGGCTAGGAAAAGAGTCAGCCTTGAATAACCAACATCAATGTTTTAACGACCTTGTATTTACAAACTGAAGAAAGGAAAGAAATTCTTAAGTTTTTATCTCAGCTCTGATCATTAAAGCACAGTGAGCAAGATCAAACAAAAACCCCTGAAGTAGTTTCAAGCTTATTCAATTGCACTTCATTCCAACCAGCCTCTGAACTCTAGCACTTATGGTGACACTAAAAAATGGACAAAAATACATCAGTGTTTCCAATACTTAACACAGCTACCAAATGTGCCCACACACAGCACTTGGACTATATTTCCTTCCACCATTTATTCAACCATATGCAAGTGAAATGACCTAATGCTGTATGGCTTTGTTAAAAGGCTGAGATTTTACCACGATACAGCAAGTCGGTGTGATGCTCTGTCACCCCACCCCCACTTAACAAATCCGGCTCAGAAAACAGCTGCCCAGGATCAGCTCTGCTGAAGTTTTAGGCACAGACCAAAATAGAAGTCAGCAGCCAACGAGTCACCAGAAAGTGAGTGCTGGACAAAATGCAAACCCCTTCTTAGAAGACATAAGAAAGTAAACATCACTGAGACGTTTTTTTCCTTTGTTTATAAGGGCAATTTCTAGATCATTTCTCTACAGCTAAGTTTTAATAATCCCCTGGCATGCTATTAAGAGACTCAGACAAAGTACAAACTGGGTCACCCTATAAAATCTCCAAGGTCCACAAGAATGTAATCTTGGGATTAAAACCTGCTACCAGCGCCAGAGCGCTTCCTGCCTCATTAAGTACTACCACACTGGAGACACAACGGAAATCTGACCCATATTAATTATGTTGTTCGAATCATTGCAGGACAAACACATTAAACTCTCTGCCTGCCCTACCACCAAATCCAGACAGTCCAATTAGGGAAAATCAACTCCCACAATGGGAAGCCACATAGCTTTTCCCTCTCCCCTCCAGCTCCAATACCTGGTAGACAAAGCAGATGGTAGGTGCTTGGCAACCATATAGGAACTTGACGTCGATGACATGCAGCTCCTCGAGGCGGATGTTAAAGGCCTTGAGCTCTTTATTGTCCCGGTCTAGCGGAATAACCTTGAAAAGGCCATCATAGAGGCGCAGGCCAATCATCCGGCACTCAGGGTCGATGATGCCAATAATGCCAGTCTCTGAAGGGCGGCCGATACGGTCCTGAGAAGTAAAACTGGGGTTAGGGAAGAACCTCCACACTCAGAGTAACAGAGGTCACTGGGCACCTCTTCCCCAAGATAATTTTAGTGGTGGTAATAAAACTAGTGGCCTCCAACTGACATGCCAGGGAGCCCAAATGTCAGCGCACACCTCCTTGCAAAATGCTAATTCTCAACGAATTAGTACCCTGTCCCTTGGACTCCTCCCTTCTTCATAAAAGCTTAAACCCTTAGTGTTTTCTCCCCATTTCTCTGATCACAGGGAGAGCTGCCCCCAGCCATTCAATTTTCTTTATCAAGTCATGACAGCTCTATCCAAAAAACTCTCATCAGCCTGAAGCAGCCACCTCACCTGGACATTGCCATGGGCTCGCGTTATGATATCAATGCTCTCGCCACTCTGCTTATATTCCAGGATGCAGGCATTGTATTTAGCTGTCAGGATAAACAGTAGGTCCTTGCTCTCCCCCTGGAAACCAACATAATTCCATCAAAAGAAGTTCTTTTTGAAACAAGAATACCTATCCAGCCTTTAAGCATCTTTCTCCAAGTATGCTAAATTCTTTAAGAACTTTCTTTTCTCCCTGAAGAGAAAAATCAGTAGTGAGTAGGTAACACATATCAGATGCACACACCCTAAGAGTGTGTGCAAAAGGCCAGAACTGAAGCTGGTAAACACCCAGTCTACACTTTGATGATTGCGCATCTCTTTGCCCTACCTACAACAATGTCTTGTCTATTTCCATCTCAAGCTAATCTCACTCATTCCATTCAAATTCTGAAAGATGAATGTGATGTCTCCTTCTAATCCTCTCCAACTATTTGAAGAAAAAAAAACATGAATACCAATGGAAGCTAAAATGGATCTACAAAGTCTTACCTACTTATTAACAGAGACCCCCAAAGAGGCAATATTTTATTCAAAGGATTACAATTAAAATTTAAAATCCACTGCTTTCTTGTCAGATGCAATTAGAATATAATGAAGCAATATGGATAAAAACATCTCAATTACAGTAATGATGACAATACTATGATGACTGTTAACATAACAACAAATGTTTGCTATATAATAGCTCCTGTTATTAAAAACATTTCATCTTCATAATAACCCAGAGATTTTATACTGTTATCCCCATTTTGCAGACAAGCAAATAAGGCTCTGAAAAGTTAGGCGATACCCAAAGTTAAAATTAATAAGGAATAAAACCAGGACTGCCCTAATCTAGAGCCTACTCTCTCAATCAGTATGGTGACCCACATTTCAAACTGCTTTAATTTTGTCTTCTAAAGAAGTCAACTTGGTCAGTTTTTTCCTAGTGACTCTCTTCTGTTCTGAAGAAGCTTGTTTAAGAATATAAATTGAAGGAAGCCTCGGTGGTTTAGTCAGTTAAGCATCTGCCTTCAGCTCAGGTCATGACCCCAGGACCCTGGGATGGATTCCCACATCGGGCTCCTTGCTCATCAGGGAGCCTGCTTCTCCCTCTCTGCTTGTGCGCTCTGCCCCTCACTGGCAAATAAATAAAATCTTTTAAAAAAAAGAATGTAAGTTGAAACCCCCCATTCAAAAGAAGATTTTCTCTCCTAAACCTTGTTCCACCCACCCCAAGCAAAAGTGTGAAACAATGTAAAACTATCTAAATTCTTGTTGCTGGGCCCAACCCAGAGCACTTACCTTGGGCCTGAAAAGCTCCATGACTGCAATCTTCCCATACATGCCCACCTCTTTGACGGGCCGAAGACCCTCCGCAGTGACCACATAGATCTCTAATCTCGTGTTTTTGGCAATCAACAGGTTCAAGTCTTCAGCTGAAGTAAAGTGTCCTGAAAGGAACAGATCCTCTAACTTTTGAAGCCAGGGCAGTATCTAAATAATCCTACCACTTCTACTTAAATACCTCCAGAATTCTCATTTATTTCACATATTTCTCTGGCTCCCTCCATTCACACTTCCTTCTCGACAAATCCAGCACCTCAAAGAGTCTCACTTCATACATTCAAGAAAGCTACTTCCCTAATCAGACTAAGAAAACTGGACTGGGCCTAAGAGTAGCATGTCCTTCAACTGACAATGACTGTGAAAACCCTTCAGATGGCTCTGTGCCCTCAAATTTGACTTTTCCTACAGCAGTGGCAGACAGCTAACTACAGGATACTGAGAAAAGTGTACATCACCATTCAGTCCTTATCTAAATGTTCACAAAATCTTTATCAGAGCAGAACGAACGCAAATTCCCAGAGCTTTTTATGAAAACACCGCTTTGTCCACATCCCTTGTCTTCCCTGCAGTCTACCAATACCCCCGTCCACACTCCCTCAGAGCTTCCCACTCTACAAACAACAGAGTTTTGTTTTGGAATCATGATTAGAATTTACATAAACATACAAATTTGAGGTCTTCGTGTTCTGCTGAGAACGTGGATCAAGATGATTATTCCCGGGTTCAGGACATCTGTGTCCTTTGTAATCCTTGCATAGTCAACAAGGCAAACCCAGCACTGGGCTGGGCCATCCAACCCCTCTTCTCCAACAGCTCCCTGGAGTAAACAACAGCCCCCGGCAAAGAGAACTCCCCTCCTTTGGGGGAGTGCGGACATTCCTCACATCCCTGCACCTCCCAGGCTCTCCCACAAGAAAATTCTGACCCTCCAAGTCGCCATCACCACGGCCCCTTCCCCTAACCACACGAGGCCAATCTCGGGGCCCAACCCAAGCACAAGCACCACCGCACAATCAACTCGCTACTTCGCTCTCCGCCCCAGTGGACCCGTCCCTGTCCCCGAGGCCAAGTGACCTCCCAGGACGAGAGGGGACTCTCGAGGGCAGCTATTGCTCCCCAAAAGGCGCGAGCTGAAGAAAGCTTCTTTCAAGTCGCGGCCTGGGAGGAGCTCCGTCGGCCGCCAGCACCTTCCATTCCCGGGCCTCGGTCCCGCCCGGCCGCCCCAGGGGCCGCGGGCCTCCCTAGGCCTCGGTTCCCCCCAGCTCCCTCCCTCGCGGGGTCTCCTGCCCTGGCAGCCTCACCGGTCACGCAGCCATTCACGGCGGTGGGCTTCTGCGCCGTTACCACGTAGTTGTACGACATGTCGAGGTCTGGGACGGCCCGTCGGCACTCGAGCGCAACGATAGAGAAATGGACACAGGCGAAGAGACGGGGCCCCCACCCGCGCGCGGCGAACTCCACTGCCGCTGCCTCCGCCCCAGAGACACGTTGCAGGCCAGAGCGGCCGGGGCGCGGGGCATCACGGGACGGCCTCACCTGGCCTCTTGGAGGACTCACGGCGCCCCAGGCGGCCAACCAAAGGAGGCCCCGCCCTCCAGAAGCCCCGCCTCGTCTCTTACCGCCAGAGCGCGGAGTACCCGGATGAGGGCGAGCGGTCGGGGGTCATTGTGAAGCGGTAGCTGCTACTGAGGTGGCTGGTGCGGGCGTGAGTGGGTGGGGGAGGTGCGCGGACACCCCCTCCGCTGTCGGAGCCGACCTTCGCCCCAGTCCGCGCCCTTCGCCCATCCACGGACCCTGTCGTCTCCCCCTTCCATTTCTCTGGGAGCTCTCGGGGCTGTTCTCCCTTTTGGGACCGGAAGTACTGCAGAGGTCTAGAGGGGGAGGGGGTAACAGCAATTTGTGCACCTCCCAGACTAGAATCGAGGTCCCGACCTCCCTCTCCTTAGCACCCCCAGTTCATCCAAACTCAGGCGGTACCCTCACCTGACCCTACAATGATTGATCACCCCGCCTCACTTCGAAGGACACCGGGAGGCTCGCCTGTCCCGTTTAAACTATGTTTTATTTTTAAGACTTCGAAGGGCCCGCTGGGCCACTTGCCCAGCATTATTTGTGCCCCTGTTGCTGTAAAATTGTGACCTCAAACACAAAAACAGGATTTCCTGGGTGGGACCATTAATGGCCCGGGAAAGCCCCCATTTCCAGGCCACTCCCAAAGAGGCTTTGCAAGGACTAAGGGAAAACTACTTGGCTCGGAGTAGCTTCAGAATGCCACAGAGAAGGCAACCCCCGTTTTACAGATGAGGAAGCTGAGGTTCAAGGGAACTGGTTTACCTAAGATCCCCCAGTAAGTCAGAGGCAGAGCCAGTGGTGACCCTAGTGTGGATACTTTCTCTTGCAGACATAGCATAAGAGCCTGGATGACCCCAAGAGACCTCTGAACTGCGGGGAGCTAAAATGTCCTTGTAGTTTACCTGTGTAGTTTCCCACACCAAGGGCTATGCCTGGCTTGGGAGGCCCAGAATTACCAGGAGAAAGAACACAGGCTTTGTGGAAAGACTAGGTGTGGGTTTGAATTCTGGCTCTTACTGGTATGACCTTGGATAAGGCACTAGAGCTCTCTGAGTCTGGTTCCCAGAAGTAAAATGGGGTCACAGACTCGGCTGCCTCCTTGCTGGTGTGGTGCCAAGACCAAGTGTGTGAAGGTCTTCCTAAACTAACTCCCTGCACATGATGCCCACGTGAGAGATGAAGTTACTCTGTGGGTAACTGTCCCTTGGTGAGGAGGTGGGGTGCACAAAGGCAGCCCTGTGCCCAACATAGATTGATCTGTCTTCTAGCAGCCAAGTGCAGGTGTGAACCTTGGTCAGTCCCATGCTCTTCTCCATCCCCAGTGCACGTACTAGAGTTTGGACTTGGATCAAAGTCTGGGGCAGCTCCCTCATTACTAGGGCCGTGGAAGCATGAATGTGCCACAAGGCTGCCGGTGCCTCCAGCAGCCCATACTGTTCGCCTCTTCTGCAGGTGCCGCTGCCATTGTCACTGTTCTTGGACCCCACTAGCACCCACAGGATTGCCCATCCTCCAGCCGCTTAGAAAGGTGTGAACTCCGCGTGCTTCAGATCCTCCCCACCATGGTGAGTCCCATGAGGGCCAGGGCAGAGGAATGACACTGTGGTCTTGGAGCAATGGGGGTGCCAGCCTTGGTGTGCTGGAATTCCTTACACCCTGATGAAGAGACACTGCTGCCTCCTGAGGTTCAGAGAGGTTAAGAGAGAGGGTCATCCTGCCTCTCAGGGCCTGATCCCTGCTTCCCTCTATTTCCCAGCTGGTCCCAGCGGGCCCCAGGGCTGTAGCCCCTGAGTCCCTGCAGGACCCATCTGGCTCTGGTCTCAGTCATACATTTAGATCAGAAAATTATTGGTTAGGTATTCTTTAATAGACACTGTACCAAGAGCCCTGAGGGATCTGATGTCTGTTCCTGAGCCTGGGACAAGTGTGGGCTGGTCCCAGAGGTGGGATCTGCACTGTAGGAAGCTCGGCATGCCCCAGGGGGCATTGCTCCAGGCCCACTTTAGAACTAGATCTGAACCAAAGCAAGCCTTGGACAGACTTGGGTTCAAATTTCAGCCTGTCACCAACCAGAGACCTTCTTACAAGAGACTTGATTTCTCTGAGGTTTTTTTTTTTCCTTCTTATCTGCAGCGTGAGGCAGATTAAGGCCCAACCTCCGAGTGGCTGCGAGGTGTTAATCAGACCAGAATCCTGAGGGCCTCACTCAGTGCCTGATCAATTTCCTTTCCTTTTCCATCCTCTCAGGCTGCTGGGAACCAGGGTTGGCACCGGTGTCCGAGCCCTCATTTGGCTCTGGGTCAGAAGTGGTTGCAAATCCCAGGCAAGGCTGACTGTCAGGGATGGCAGTTGGAGCGGGGGGGTACATTCTTGGAGGGTGGTGGCACTGGAGGCTGGGCTTGAAGTTGAGACCAACTCACAATTTCTTTGCATATTCCAGTCCCCGGAGGGCTCTGAGAGCCACAAGCCCATGCCCTTACTAGGGCAAGATCTCCGCCAGTCTCAGCCTCCCTTCAGCCCCTGGGGAGAGCAGCGTGATAAGGCTAAAACGGAACCGTCTTTGGAGTCAGGCTGACCTGGACACTTGCTGGCTGTGTGACCTTGGGCAAAGTCATTAAACTATGCCTCGGTTTCTTCTTCAGGCTAATCTTTCCTCCATAGGGTTATTGGGAATATTGAGTAAAACATGCTCAAAAAACCACCTGGACCCTGGCCCTGGCTCTCAGTCGCTATTTGGGAACAGAACCCATAACAGAGTTATCATTCTGCTCGCTTCCTGCTGACCTGGGCTGCTCTCCTTAGCCCAGAGAAGATGACTTGGCTTTGGCACTTGCCCAGGCCCAGGAAAGGCCAGAATTTGCTCAGGGGAGTCAGGTGCCTGCAGGTTTGGGGTAGGAGCCTTCTGGAAATGAGCCTTGACGGGACCTGGCTCGGCAGCAGCTGCCCAGGGCCACCAGGCGGCGCTGGGAGCCTGCCGTCTGGGTCCTCATTGGCCTCCAGTCTCTCCCTCTTTGTGACGGAGGCAGAAGCTGGCACCAACTTTTCAGAGCCCACTTGAGAAAGGGAGTAACTGCTTGTGTTCAGTTCTTAAATCTACAACAGGTATATACTCTAGTTTATTAAGCCTCTGATTTTCTGAGGAAGACACAGGTCAGAACAATGAGGTGTCTTCCCTGAGTTCTCACAGCTGGTGAGACAGACGGGATTTCAGCCCAAGAGCTTGTGACCATGACCGCAGAACCCAAAGCCTTTGACATGCTAGCCCCAACGCTGTCTACTTCTGCCTACACCCCGTGTCCACTCAACCCTACCCTCAGGCCAGCTGCCCTAGACCCTCCCGCCAGAGGTTCACCATGGCCAGGTTCAACCTTCC
>RCUC01128984.1:0-42608 GCA_003697995.1 Taxidea taxus jeffersonii | reverse complement strand
CAAAGTGCTGGGAATCCACACACTATTCAGTGCTCTGGATTAAGGCAATGAAAACCACAATTCTTTTTTTTTTCTTTTAAGATTTTATTCATTTATTTGACAGACAGAGATCACAGGCAGACAGATAGGCAGAGAGAGAGGGGGAAGCAGGCTCCCGGACGAGCAGAGAGCCCGATGCGGGACTCGATCCCAGGACTCTGAGATCATGACCTGAGCCAAAGGCAGAGGCTTTATCCACTGAGCCACCCAGGCGCCCCAAAAACCACAATTCTTAAAACAAACAAACAAACACACACCAGATCATGTTATGGGGCTGGGATTGCTAACATTTAACATTACATGCAGTAAGCATAAGCCTTGGTCAGTTAACCAGCCATCCTAGAACTTAAATCATGGAACAAAGAATAGATAGAATTTGATGGGAACAAGAGTGTCTTTCTTCCAACAAAACTGAGCCTCTGCGCCAGACATTGCCTTGGAGACCAGCCTGGACCCTGCTGGCCTAGCTGCCCTAACAAAAAGCTCTGGCATATTCAGCAAAGGGAGTGAAGGAGAAGAAATTATCTGTAAGAAAGTGGGGCTGGACTTTAAACATAAAGATTGCCTAAGAGTCCTTTTGCTTACAGCAGCCTTGTGAGCTGGCTATTCACCCATCTACCCTGGGAAATCTGGGACAATAATCAAAAAAGTGTTTGTTCCTTCTGCAGTGTGGAAAAGTGCATCGTTTAAGTTGTTGCAAGCTTGGTGGAGAGAAACAAGCCCAAATCTATTGGGAGTGATATGTTTCTCTGGACATTCCATCATCACTTAGTCCACTTAGTGCAACTATTAATACTGAATTTAGGGCTCCTGGGTGGCTCATTCGTTAAGCATCTGCTTTCGGCTCAGGTCATGATCCCAGGGTCCTGGGATCAAGCCCCACAACAGGCTCCCTGCTCCATGGGAGGCCTGCTTCTCCCTCACACTCCACCGCTTGTGTTCCCTCTCTCGCTGTGTATTTTATTTATAACTTAAAATAAAATAAAATCTTTAAAAAATAAAATAAAATAAAATACTGCATATGCACCAAGTTGGACATTGACTTGTCTGATCTGGAAGTGAAACTGACATTTGGAATGTCTGCTCCTGCACAGTTCAATATGATACCCCCTAGTTATGTGTGGGCATGCAAATTTAAAATACTTGAAGTAAAATAAAGTCTTAAGCTTTTGAACATTAGATGAAAAATTCAGTTCTCCCATCTCACTAGTCACATTTCAAATGCTCCATAACTACCTGTGACTAGTGGCTACCCTATTGAATTTCACCCATAAAGAGAATGTCCCTCTCTTGGATAACAGCGGTTTAGTATATGCCATTATTATGCTTGTACACTGTGTTGTACTATGGTATCTAATAATTCTCCTGAATAACCCTGAAGGGTTTCATTCCCATTTTTAGAATGAGGAAAGACTCTCAGATGGTTCAGCATTTTCCTCTCACACAGTAGTCTCTGCAGGACCTGACCAGAGGTTAGTGTTCAGTGAATGGACAGCTGAGCTAGCAAGTGAGAGGCCCAAGGCTGTCTGAGCCTGAAGTCCAAAAGTTCCATCAAGACCACATTCTGTTCTGCTATTAATGCATTTTAAAATCAAACACTTGGGGGCACCTGGGTGGGCCCAGTTGATTGATTATCTGCCTGCAATTCGGGTCATGATCCCAGAGTCCTGGGATCGGGTCCTGGGTCCGGCTCTCTGCTCAGTGGGGAGTCTGCTTCCCCCTTTCCCTCTGCCTCTCTCCCTGGCTTGTGCTCTCCCTCTCGCTCTCTCTAATAAATAAATAAAATCTTAAAAATAAATTAAAGTAAAATAAAATAAAACATTTGTGAACTCTCTCTTCTCCGTGCTCTACTTTTATAATACTAAAATACTCATAAAACACAATAATAAATTACAAATAATAGAATACAAATACTAAAATTCCTCATTAAAAGAGAAAGTATATTCCAGTTTCAAAAGGAAAAGTTCAGAAAGTGGATGGGCAGGTTGTGCAGTGGGATTAAAGAGGGACTGGGCTCTTGAGAGGTAGTAGAAATACTCTAATATTAGATTGTGGTATAAATTGTGTTCTGTAAGTTGTTAAAAATCATTAAATTGTACCTTTAAAATGTGTGAATTTAATGGCATATAAATTATGCCTCGGTAATGCTATTTAAAAAAAAACCCAAAAAATGAAAAACAACAAGATGTAAATCCTAAAACCCTGAGACAGCCAAAAATTTAATGCTGGCAAGCTGCCAGAATTTTAGTGAGTCAAAGATTAGTTGCTGGCATTCCCTGAATTTCCCTAATGGTGGTAAAAGGAGTGGTGTTCCATCTCAAACCAAATACTGGGAAACTCTACAAGGTGAATATTATTATCCTCATCTCTCAGCAGACTAAATGGAGACTCAGGAAGTTAAAATACTTTGCCCAAGTTCCACAGCCCAGAAAAACTGGCCAGAGTGTCAAATGCAGCACTCTGTGGCCCCCCGCCCGTGGCCGCTCTCTCCCCTGTGTTGTGGCCCCTCTTGCCCCTCCATTTTGTTTGACTCGGCATCACTTTCTTCCTTCTTCCAAGACAATAGTAAACTGATTTTCCAGTGTTTCCATCAGTGTTTTGTATTTTGTACTCAAGATTCATGAAAGGCATGAATCTGTTTTCAATATTGAAGAAAAGGTGGAAAATGGGTCTGAGACTTATGTTAACAGAAAGATTTATGTTGGTTTTTTTTTAGGATTTATTTATTTACTTTGGCAGAGCATGAGTGGGGGGAGAGGAGCAATGGGGAGGGAGAGAATCCTCAAGCAGACTCCCTGTTGAGTACATAGCCCAACACGGGGCTCCATCTCAGGACCCCTGATCATGACCTGAGCCAAAAGCAAGGGTTGGTCACCTAACCAACTGAGCCATCCAGGCGTCCCTCTTTCTTTTGATGTTCACTGGGTTGCACTATGTTTTGGCTTTTAACATGATATCCCTGAGGCATATCATTATATGGGTGGCTCAGTCTTTAAGCTTCTGCCTTGGGCTCAGGTCATAATCCCAGAGATCCGTGATCAAGCCCTGCATCCGGCTGCCTGCTTAGCAGGGAGCCTGCTTCCCTCATTGCCCCTTACCCAGCCCTCGTGCTCTCTCTTACTCTGTCTCTCTCAAATAAATAAATGAAATCTTTTTAAAAAAATGACATCCATGCATACACATATACATCTGTATATGCACATATGTACATAAATTATTATATTTAATATGAAGAGACTTGCAGCAGCTGCTTCCACTTCTCTCCTGATTTAGTTGGTTCATTGGAGACCAAGATGTGACTTGTCATGGTGTCTGCTTAGGAACTTTTGCAGTTAGCCTCTGTCATGCCTATTGTAGGTTTGGCTCACCCAATAAGCTGGCTAGCTCACTCATCGCCCATTTTATGACATAGAATTCCAGAAAATGGAAAGCTGGTAGGGCTGCATTTTCCAGCTTTTGCCAGAGCTAGTAAACTTTTCATGTTCACTTATATCCTCTTGGCATCTTGCATTGTTCCTTTCTTGCCAGTTCCCTGTGCCTGATCATAAATGTGTAACCAGCTCTCTGGCAGTCCCTGTCCAGTCCTCAGTTTTACCAAGCCTGCTATATAGCCCCTTCCCTTCCAGATCCTTCGTCCAGTCTGGCCCAGGCAGTCTCCTCTTGCTGCTCTGTGGCTCTGTTGTTCTTTTCTCTGAGCCTTTGTATATATCCCAGGTCCTTTTTTTTTTTCTTTTCCTTCTTTCTCCTGGGATATGTCTATTCTCTCTCTCACCCAGTTGAAACGAAACAAAACAAATAAATACAAACAAGAAACCATTTCTTTGCCAAGCCAGCAGAACACGTCCATGAGCCAAACTGGGGCTCTTGATGGTGCACTTGTGTGTCCCCCAGAACCCTGAAAGACAGTGATTTCCATATTCAAAGAAATGTAGATGGCATTGAAAAAAAGAAAGAAGAAGAAACACCAGAGTAAGTGCCAAAATGATGTAACCCTGGGATTATGAAAACAAACATCCTAGTGCTCTATCTTTCCCTCTACCCATATTCTTAAAACAGGAAAGTAAACAGAAGCTTCTGCTTTTACATTTTGGCAATAGTAGAACTTATTAAGTAATTTTGAAATGTTCACAGAATCTTGTTCACATTTCAAAATCAAGTGCACTTGCAGGAATCCTTTGAATGCCAGGGTGAAAAGTCGTGAAGGTAGAGTGGGGAAGGAGCCGTCTCCTCGGGTCAATAGCAGACTGTCTTCTTCAGTCGTTTGCCTCACTGCTGCGGCAGACAGCCTGCCTGCTTCTGAACTGCGGTCCTCAACCTCCCAACACATGTTTGCAAGACAGAACAAGTGCCTCCTTCCTGACTTCACATGGCACAGTCAAGTTCCCGTCCAGACCTCTTCACACAGCCAGGCTGGTATCTTGAAATGATCTATGGCACTTATCACACTGCAGCAAAGCATCACCTAGAACAAACTCAAAACTGTTCTTATACATATTTTAGAAACATTGTCTTCTTTCGCTCTTACTCTGGTTTGTTTGCAGAAATACCTACATTTGGACAAAAACTGTGTTTTGTTTTTTTTTAAGATTTTATCTGCTTATTTGACAGATAGAGATCACAGGTAGGCAGAGAGGCAGGCAGAGAGAGAAAGGAGTAAACAGGCTCCCTGCTGAGCAGAGAGCCCGATGTGGGGCTCGAACCCAGGACCCTAGGACCATAACCTGAGCTGAAGGCAGAGGCTTTAACCCACTGAGCCACCCAGGCGCCCACAAAAACTGTTCTAAGAGAACTCATTGAAAGGACTTCAAAGTAGCTTTTTCTTTCAGCAATGAGGGATCTGTAGATAGTCAGTCACCTTGCACTCATCCATTTTGTAGGTCCAGATCTTTCCCCAGTACTTTCGTGCATAGGAATTTGGTTATAATTTGTTTAATAAACCCATTTCCTCTGTAAAGGGCACTTCCAAAAGTGCTATGTAAGTGCATGGATTTGGGCACATTGCGGTTATCACACTTACAGTGTCATCATTTTGCAGCGTATAAGTGCATCAAGTCAACAAATTGTACACCTCAAACATACACTGTGTTATAGGTCAATTATATCTCAATAAAGCTGGGGAAAAAACGTAGTGCTTTCTTGGCAACAAATACAATAAGAAAAATGGATATTTTTTGAGATGGGCTGTTGTGTATATATTTGAGTTGAACAAATGATTAGAGTCTATTATTTTTTTTAAATCAATGTAGATCTGTCAAGACTAGGAAACAGGGATGAGAATGGCCACTTATTATGTGCTTACCATGTGCCACATCCTGGAGTAAATATTTTAATATCAAGTGCAGCTCAGTGTAGGGTTTCAAGCTCCTAGTTCTAGGGTTAGACCGCCCAAGTTTGAATGGAAGCTCCTACACTGGTCCCAGGACTCAGAGAGATGAGGTGTGCATAGCAGCTAGCTCTGTGCTGGTACAATAGTGAGGACTAAGTCAATTAGCTGTTTGTTATGTCTTATTCCACTTAATTCTTTGAAGTAAGCAGTGTCCCCATTGTGACTATGAAGAGACTGAGTCTGGAGTGGCCAAAGTAACTTGCATAATTTTCTAAAGTAAGTTGCAGAGGCAGAATTAAGAACCAGGGTTCTATTGGGTGTTCTGATAAAACCTCTCCCCGGAAGTTACTGTCCTAGGCCATCAGGAAAATCTGTGCTAACCCTAACATTTCTAAGTTTAGGAAAACTTTCGAAGGATCCATTTCAGCAGTCACCCATTCTTAGAGTTCTTTTCTGCAGTGGATAGTAGGCTCTCAGCTATGTGGATAGGTCTGTGCTTTTCAAAATCTGTGTGTGATGTATGAAACATACCAAATACACCAGTTCTGTCAATAACACTGCTGTGTAAATGTCATCATCTATGCAAATATCAACTTGTAATGCCAGCTTAAGGATATCATAAGGGCGATGTTCCTTTAGCAACCAGAGGGTGGACTTAAAGAATTTTTCTTAACTTTTTTTTTTAAGATTTTATTTATTTATTTGACACAGAGAGAAATCACAAGTAGGCAGAGAGGCAGGCAGAGAGGGGAAAGCAGACTCCCTGCCAAGCAGAGAGCCCGATGTGGGGCTCGATCCCAGGACCCCAAGATCATGACCCGAGCCACAGGAGAGGCTCAACCCTCTGAGCCACCCAGGTGCCCCATTTTTTAACTTTTTAACTAGGTGCTATAGTTTTCATCTCTTCTTACACCATGAATACCGAGTGATGCTGGGCACCCCCAGTACCTTGGCCACATCTGTCAGGCTGGATTCTGGTGTTATTCAAATAGCTCTTCTAGGTGTGTGCTTCCATTGAGAACATCCTTGTTTTCATCTCTAAGGTTCATGGCTTGGTGGCCTTTGTGACCAAGTGTGGCTATTGTAGGACAATGACTAAAGTTTTGTTTTGCTTTGAGAGGGAGAGAGAGGGGACAGGGAGGGGCAGAGGAAGATGGAGACAGAGTCTTACGGAGGCTCCAACCCTGTGTGGAGCCCGACGCAGGGCTCAGTCTCACAACCCTGAGATCATGACATTAGCCAAAATCAGAAGTTGAACACTTAGCTGACTGAGCGCCAGGCATCCCAAGGACTGAAATTTTAATAGTGAAAGAATTCAATGGTGTGGATACTAGAACTAGAAACTTATTTACTAATGCAGGATTCTACTTTGCTGTATTGAAATCTTAGATAAATCTGTCTTCTGCAGCCCAAAATATGGGTAGAGTTTAGCTCTTATCATAGGCTGAATCTCTTTTTTCCTGTAGACGTATATACAATGGGGAGAATGGAATGAAACTTCCAGTTCACAAATGAACACGGGCTTAATATAAAGATTGCATAAAACAAGAAGAATTGGAACTGAATATCACATACTTTTCATGGCAGTTCACTTCGTAGCCCTTAATCTAGTCCAAATATTTTCCTTCACAGCATGGCTACCTTCTGAATTATTAAGACGTTTAACCATATTCTGCCGTCAGAACGTATGTCTGCAGCAAAGGCACAGAGTGCGTGCAGCAAGCCGCACACAAAAGAGGAGAGCTCCCTCCAGGACGCTGGTGTGGATGGGACACTCAAAGGAGCACCCCATCGCCTCACTGAAACCACTCTGGGTTTCCCTTTCCAGGGTTCTGCGGATTCCTACACGAGCAGGCCGTCTGACTCCGATGTCTCTTTGGAAGAGGATCGGGAAGCGATTCGGCAGGAGAGAGAACAACAAGCCGCAATCCAGCTGGAGAGAGCAAAGGTGATTTTCTGGCCCCTCTTTGATTCCAAAGCAGCCTGTTGCTCAGTAGGCATCAGCTGCTCGATTTCTCTGGAACAATCATTTTATGATCATCCTGATAAGGCACCAGATTGTAAGGTTCCCTGACCCATTCACCCCCTAAGAGACGTTAGTAACATTCCCAGGGGGGCCATTTCCTGAGACCCTGACCCCTCACCCTTTGTGTTCGGTTTGGTGGCGAATTATTGGGCATCTTCCAACTTCACGGTGGTGGCTGATTTTAAGCTTGCCCCTCCCAGTGCTGGCAGAGAGCCCCCTCGGGCACAGGTTGCTCTACCTGTACCTGACTGCTCATTCTCTGGGCCATCAGCCTTCATTTCTGGCTGCACATGCTAGACTGTTGTTCCGTGGGTCTCTGTACAGCTCCCCTTTTGGTTTCGGTCTCCTGCCTCAAATTCAGCATGAAGTTTGGAGCTTTGAACAGCCATTAGTATTTCAGCAAACGAGCCATCAAAGGCATTGCCAAGACTAGAACTTTAGATATTTCACTGGTGCAAGTCCCCGCCTAGGAATTTCTGTACCCATGGGAGGCAATAAGGAACAAACTATATTTTTATTTAAAAAAAAAAAAAGTTTATTTATTTATTTGACAGATGGAGATCCCAAGTAGGCAGAGAGGCAGGCAGAGAGAAAGGAAGGGAAGTAGGCTCCCTGCTGAGGAGAGAGCCCGATGCGGGGCTCAATCCCAGGACCCTGGGATCATGACCTGAGCCGAAGGCAGAGGCTTTAACCCACTGGGCCACCCAGGCACCCCAAACTATATTTTTAAATCTTAGTACTTGAAGAGTCCCTAGAGGTCTCCTGTTCTATGCCTTTCAAACTGTTTTTGTTTGTTTGTTTGTTTTAGCATAGACTCCTTTGCCTAATGAAGTTCCATGTAAAATATAAGACGGGTTGTGACCAGCCTCTGTTCCTTGCCCTCAGGACAGACTCCTAAGGCATAATGATCCAGTCTTTCTAACTTTTAGAAGAAAAACTGAAGCTCAAGTGATATGATCCCTTCCTTTTTCTGTTTTTACAGTAAACTCATTGTAAGAGCAGTAAGAGGGGAATGATGCCAGTAATGAGGCATCTTCATTCATTGTGACACATGCTATCTGTGCTCGGTGGGCTGGAGGGGGTGTGGGGCCGTGCTTGTGAAGGGACACGGCTAGACTCTAACCAGGGTCTTGCCTCAACTCTGGCTCCCTAGTAATGTTCTCAGCACGAATAAATGAGCCACTAACAAAACAATCCAGGATTGCAGGAACCTTGTGTTCTCACTTCAGCTAATTTTTGTTTTAGTTTTCTTTCAGAGTGTTTTGTGGCCTTTGTGGTCACTCAGATGGCAGCCGCAGTACTATTAGCTTAGGCTGCTGGTTTGCTTAGCCTCTGCAAGGACACACCCACCCAAGAGTGCTTTACTGGGGAGGAATTTGCCTAAAAAGAGTTTCGGATGGACCTTTTGTTACCCGGGGAGAACATGGTGCTCCTCCTTCTGGTCTGCCCCTAACTGACCTTTCTTTTTCCTGGCAGGACAAGGTATTCATTTTGAGTAGATTCCACAGGTTTTCAGATCTGAGGCTATCTCAAAAAAATATTTATTTTACTCCTGCCAACACCTTTTAATTTAAGACCTAGCATACATTTCCTGTATCCCAAGGGGTATCTGTTATCATTTAAAATAACAAACATAAGTTTTAGGAGTAGAGGACAAAGCAGACAGCCCCCGCCAGTCTTTCCATCCCTCCCCAGCACTTTAGGGCAGGTTTCTTTGGAATGTTGGAAAGTAGCCCAGGAGGAAGAAATGGTTGGGCTAATTGGGTTGAGTCATTTTAGAGTCATTGCTGCAGATTTCTCTACACAGCCAGGAACCGTGAAACCCGTTTGAGACACCTCTTTGGAAAGTGGTTTCCCTTCCTCCCTGGTGCTATCAATTATCTTGTATTTTCCAATATGAAAAATCCCACTCTGTCTCCTTCCTCCGTCCTTATGCCGTGTGTCTGCCCCCAGTCCAAGCCTGTAGCGTTTGCCGTGAAGACGAACGTGAGCTACTGTGGCGCCTTGGACGAGGATGTGCCCGTTCCGAGCACGGCCATCTCATTTGATGCCAAGGACTTCCTCCACATTAAAGAGGTAAATGTAGGACTCTCTGCATCCCTTAACCTCCCACGAGACAAGAGCTGGGATCAGCTCTGAGCCAGACTGAACCAAGAGGAGCCCTGAGGAGCTGTCAGTGTGTTAACTTATTTAATTTGCCAGGCTTTCCAAATCCATGCGTTCTCCCTGAGATTTAGAAGACTGAGATCATTGCTTGCATGATCACTCATTGAAAACATTGATCACCGTCATCACAGGGTGGATTTAGGACAGATCTGTGGTCCCCTGGTCACCTTCTAGTCACCTTGCATGACTGCAGGGCCACAGGTCTATGGATCCAACTTAGGGAAATGTGAATTTGGCGGCATGGCATCTACCCATGAGGGACCATTTACAAGGGATATTGTAATTATAAACATCTCTGCTGTAATCCTGTGGACCTTGACCTTGGAACCAACACTAGAGAGTATAATTAATAATTAAAGTGTTAAAGCTAAGAAGAGAGTAGAGGACTTTGGGAAACAGAAAGCTTAAGGGATCAAGAGGTACAGGGAGGACTTGAGGCCTTGCAACTTGAAAGGTGGAATGATGACATAGAAACTTTCATTTAGTCAACCTAAATTGAAATCCTACTTCATCTCAGACATTGTGCTGGGCATCGAGAGATCAGAGATGAAGGCACACTGTCCCCAATGCCAGGGAGCTCTGAGTCTGGTGGAAAACACTTGCAGGTGCCTAGTTTCTGCCCTGGATGACAAGTTCTATAGTGGTAAAATTGAATAGGTATCATGGGAACCTGAAGAAAAAGCAGGAAGGGCCACCTGGCTGGCCAAAGGAAAATGGGCGGGGGTTGGGAGCAGGAGCTCTACAGAAATGTTGAAACCTGAGGGAGTTGGGGCTGGGTGGGTGTGGGGATGGATCTGGTGGAAGGGACAGCCAGGACCAATGTAACGTGGCTGGGGGGCGGAAGTAGGGAGTAGTACAGGGGATGAGCCAGGTCACAGAGGCAGGGGCCTGATAAGAAAGGACCTCTTTGACCCTGACAAGAAGCCTGGACTTTATCACTAGGCAGTGGGCTGGAGAAGAATTTTAAATAATGGGCAGGTGCCACGGGCATTGTGTCTTAGCATACTGACTCTGATGGTCAAGAGAGTGTTGCAGAGGCTGGCCTGAGATTGCAGCAGAGAGGCTGGAGAGAGGGAGCAGCTTAGAGGAAGAGTGAAGAAGCAGACAGACAAGACTGGGAGATTTCATATGGTGGGGGATACTGGAGAAAGTGAAATAGAGAGAAAGGAAGGATGGAGAAAGGTCAGTGCTATAGCTCACTAGAGAGGGTAGACGGTTGTGTCAGTTTTCAAATTAAAGAAGGCAGGGAGGCGCTCTGGGGATGAGGGGATGGGTAGATGAAGAAGGCAGAGAGGGGAGAAGCTTTGTTGCAAGGCGGATGTGGTTGTGAATTGGCTTTCAGGTACACTGTGTCTGGGGTGCTGTGAAAGCCCCGTAAAGACACTTATTAGGCCTTTACCCATATAATCTGGAGGCTAGAGGAGAGGAATTGCAATTTGCTCTTCCTAAAAGCTTTGAGTTGAAAATGAGAATGCATTATAGCTGGAAAAAGGTAGTATAGAATCGAGGAAGTGTTTGTAAATTTTTATTTGCTTTTTTATTTTTTAGGATAGGAAAGATTTCAGCACGTTATCCGTGCTGACATGTTGAACGTAGTAAACAATATTGAAAGGATCGCTGACTCAGTGAAGGGCTGCAGTAGAGGGGAAGGATGGTATCTGGAGGATGGGCACAAGAATTGGGCCAAGTCAGGAGTACAGTCTTGCCTGCTTTGTTCTGCACAGAAGTTCCTGATGGGGCTGGAGGCATACACTGGCAGGTAGGCATGCCCCCATGCCCCTCAAACAAAGAGAATGGGACAGTAAAGTAAAACCTGAAGCAGTGTGGTCAGTAAAACCAATCACTGCACATCACTGAAATACCTGCACTTATCCCCAGTCTAAAATGAGATGCACGGGGTAAATATACAGCAATTTTGCAAATCATTGTCTTTGAAGCCCTGCATGCTACATTGGCATTAGTGACACCGAGACATATACATAGTTTTAACACTTTAACCACTTGATAGCAAGTAGGTCGAACATCTGGGTGTCTACAGATGTCTGTCTTTGCATTGTGCCCATGTGAGCTGGGTGAAGTTCTATCTACTTTGTTCCTTTGTTCAGATACTCCTTCAAGATACCATTCTTGAACAGTTGTGTTCAAGTTTATGCCAGGCCATGGCAGATGTTGTCTGATAGCTATACAAAGCAGATAGATTCTCTCCCCTCATGGACTGAAATTCTTGTGGGGAGACAGATTCTGAACAAATAAATAATTCCAAATTGTGAATGCTTTGGGGGAAAAAATGAAGGAGATGCTAAAAAATTTAAAACATAGGGATAAGGGTGTTATATATACTTTTAAACATGGGGTGATCAAACAAGGCCTTTTGAACAATGTGACCTTTAAGTAGACACCTGAAAGATGAAGAGGAGCCAACCTTAAAAAGAGCAAGAGGAGCTCTTCTAGGGAGAGGAAACACCATGTGCAAAGGCCCTGCAGTGGGAAAAAAAGCCTGGCATAATCAGTTAACTAGAAGAAGGCCATAAGGCTGTAATGTGGTGAGCCAGGGACCTAGTAGCAGGAGACAGTCATAGAACTAAGCAGGATGCAGGTCAAAGAGGACCTTAAAGTGACGATGAGACTTTAGATTCTATTCTGAATGTAATAAGAAGCCATTGAAGACTTTAAAAGCAAAGGAGTGGGATGAATTTATTATTTTTTTAAAGGCTACTCTGATTGTTGTAGAGACCATGGATTGGGGTGGGATAAGTATGGAATCAAGGAGACCATTAGAACAATTCTAATGGAATTGAGCCAGCATGGCAGCAGCAATATGGAAAGAAGTAGACAAATTTGAGACCTATTGCACTTTAGTGAAGAGTGGTGGTGATGGACCAGGTCAAGCAACTAAGAGTGAGGGAGAAATCACACATGACCAGGGAACTCAAGGTTTGTGAATAGAGCAATGGGGATGGAGAAGACTAAGGTGGGAAAAGGACAGATGGAGAGGGGACATCTCAAAAGACATATCAGGTAGAAGTTAGATACAAGAATCTGGAACTTCGAGGAAAGGGTTGGGCCAAAGATGTCAATTTAGGTCATTAGTTTATGTGTGGCATTTAAAGTCATGATAATGATCAAAGTCACCTAAAGAGGGAGGAGAGGGAGAAGAGAAGGCAACCTGATATCAAACCTGAAGGAATTCCATCCTGCAGAGGTGAGCTACATGAAATGACTCAACAAGTAAGGAGAGGGAATAGGAGAAGCCTGAGATATAGGAGGAAAACCAGGACAGAGTGATGAGTGGGCATCAGGAGAGGAGTGTGTCCCAAAGGAGGAAGCAGTCAGCTGTGGCAAATGCTGTGACGTGTCCCCTAAAATGAGCAGTGAGAAATGGACATTGGGTTGGCAACATGGTGGTCAGTGGCACGGAAGTCATTGGGACGATTGTCTGGAAGCCAAGGGAAGGGGGATGAGGAGAGAAGGGGAGTTAGGAAGTATGTTTAGCAAGCATAGAGCATGCTTTCCAGGAGGTTGACACTGGCCAGGTAGTAGACTGAGGAGGATATGAAGTCAAAGATTTTCTTTTGAGACAGCAGCTCATGGAGCACCTGCACGTGCTAATACTAACAAACAGAGAGACGGAGAGGTTGATGGGAAAGGGAAGATAGGCAAAGGAGCATAGGTTTTGAGTAGGCAAAAAGGGTTGGATCCAGACCCCCAAGTTGGAGGGGGAGTGAGATTTTTGATAGGAAGGGAACCACTTATTCATTGTAACATGCAGGGAGAGGATTGGTTAAGACACCCACGGTTCAGAGCCTTGCTAACAGGAAGCTGGGGTAGCATCGACTTGATGATTGCCACATTCTCAAAGTGTGTGAAGTGAGGATATCCACATTTGCGTGGTGGGCAAGGACACTGAGCCTGAACCATGTGTCCCACCATCTGAATGGTTAAGTGGATTGTCTCACCATTTCCATCAAAAATGACCAAATCCTATTCATTAGTTGGTAACACCCATTGTTTCCAAGGAGAAGCAGAACTTTAAAAGGTAAGAGAAGCTCTCACATATTTTATGCACACCCCCTCACACCCACATTCCAGCCTTGCTGTATGTTATTGCTTTCCTCCATTCCATCAATATTCTCAACTTGTCTTCGTGGTTGCTTTTTTTTTTTTTTTAAGATCTTATTTATTTATTTGACAGACAGAGATCACAAGTAGGCAGAGAGAGAGAGAGAGAGAGAGAGAAGCAGGCTCCCCGATGAGCAGAGAGCCCGATGTGGGGCTCGATCCCAGGACCCTGAGATCATGACCTGAGCTGAAGGCAGAGGCTTTAACCCACTGAGCCACCCACGTGCCCCCATGGTTGCTTTTTAATTTATATGTTCCTTGCTCAGTGACTTTCTCTTCAGACCAGCAGTTTGATGTACGGAGTTGAGCTGGTAATCCTGCATGGGTTAGAGTCACTTATTTTCAGATCTTGAAGTATCTGCTAAGAAAACATCTTAGAAAGAGAAAGTGCTAATCATGTTAGGGAAATGCGAATGAGAAGAAATGGAGCAATGCTGAGGTGACCGTCCCAGAACCCCTCGTTTGTGCTTCTGGGGCGTCGCTCGAGGAACGCACTTCTGTAGTCTTGTCGCCTCTCCTGTCATCTGTCATCCAGACGGCTATCTCTATGCACAGCTTTAAGCACTTTTTCAGTAATGAGAAGCTTAAACGCAGAGAAAAACTGCAGCTCTGCTTATCACGTGTGATAAGCAGATAAGTGACACGTGTGTGGAGCTCTTGAATCTATGTGACAACTTCGGGTGACTCGGAGAACTTTTTCATTTACATGGAGCCAGATACTCACTGAACTTTAGCTGCTTCCCACAAGGAAGCTAAAACAGATTGGCAAGTTGCCATGAACCATTTCTAGAAGCCCTTTGAGGTCGCTTGGGTACCGTTTAATAAATGAGTGTTCCCGAATGCTAACTTACGGTTCAGGAAGTAACTTAAACCCTAGGACACTCTGACTCATAGCCTGCTTTGTCCCCATCACACGAAGATTTACATTCCAGACCTGTACACCAAAGATTCTAAAAGGGCCTCCTTGCCTTTTGTTGATTCCAAAATAAACAGGCCTATTATTTCAAGCTTATTATCCTGAAATACAGAATGGAAAGATAGGAAAAATCAAGACTTTGACTGTGCAAGATTTTATGTTAGGTCAACTCACATTTCTTTCTTTTCTTTTCTATTTTTAAGAATTTATTTATTTATTGGTCAGAGAGAGAGAGAGAGCTAGCACAAGCAGGGAAAGCGAGTGGAGTGGCAGCCCGAGAGAGAGGGAGAAGCAGGCTCCCCGCTGAGCAAGGAGGACTTGATCCCAGGACCCTGAGATGCTAAACCCACTGAGCCGCCCAGGTGTCCCCCTCAACCCACATTCCTGAAATGCCATCTCGCACTATGTATCATGCATGCCTCGTGCAGGAGCTATGTGCATAGAAAGGCCAAGTCCCTAAGCCATACCGTTTTGCTTTTGAGTATGAGACTGATGTTGCAAATTACTCATGGCTATGCAGAATTTCATGCTGCAGTGAGTTAATGAAACCATCCATTTCTCCTTCACAATGTGTCAGTGTCATAAATTTCACTTTTCTCTGAGCTAAGCAAAGTGTACTACATATAGTTTTTCATTTTGAAAAATAAGCCAGATACTCTTTGGATCAAACAGAGAGGGAGCCTTGCCCAACACAACACTGATGAAGACAAAGTTTTTGGCATCATCTCTGGAGGCTATGAACAATAGGACTGGTACCTGCTTTCTAAAAATCACCTACCTGAAACCTTCTCTTGAGGCAGGTGGCTTGGATTAAATATGCCTTCTGATCTAGGCTTTGGCAAATCTGTAATTACAAATACAACTTTGCTCATCCACTGAATAGGATCATGTTCACAGAGCCTAACCTCATACTGGTGGAAGCCTTTGCGTGGGTTAATTTTCTGATTTTACGTGTCATGGAACTTTCCATGTAAATGGAAATCCTGGTGTTCCTATTGGACTTCAGGCCATTTGGAGATGTTTTAAAAATTCCACATATTTATAATATGCTTAACCTTTGTAAGAGTAGACTTCTTTTTTATCAGGTAATGAGATGGATCTGAGTTTGTGAACCTATGTTTAGAAGATTACAGTTCTCCGATGAGTAGATTACAGACAATATCAAGGAATCTTTACCTGAAAGCTTTCAACAAATACCTGGCAGTTGAATGTATTTCATCTCAGATTTGTCTGTCTTATTCTCCAGGGTTCCAATTACATTGATGCATAGTTATCCCTCCAAAATCTATTTCTTAAGAATTGGTTGGGGCTTCTTCATAAGGACTAAAGGAATCCAAAGGTTAGGACCCAACTTTAGTTCAGATATTGGCAAACTGCTGCATGCAGGCTGATGCCAGCCTGAAGTCTTTTTTACAAAGAAAATGTTAACTGAAACACAGCCATGCTCACTTGCTTATGTATTATCTATGGCCTTGTGCATGTGACAATAGTAGACTTAAGAAGCTGCAACAGAGACCACGAGGTCTGCAAAACCTAAAATATTTACTAACTGGGCCTTTAGGTAAAAAGTTTACAGACTTTGGCTTTAGTCTATGGACACTTAGACATCTATAATACAGTATGATATAATATAAATTGTGTTTATATGCAATGTAGTATAATATAAACAGTGGCTCTTCTGGTCCTCAGAAATTAATTAATGGGATGTGAAGATAAGTGAATTACTACTGATAGCAGTTTTATATCTGCATTCCAGAAATATAACAATGATTGGTGGATAGGAAGGCTGGTGAAAGAGGGCTGTGAGATTGGCTTCATCCCTAGTCCGCTTAGACTGGAGAACATACGGATTCAGCAAGAACAAAAAAGGGGACGTTTTCACGGAGGGTAAGGCTCCTTCATTTCTATACACTTATTTGGGGGAGGTGGGTAGAAGAATAAGATAATATTTTCAAGTTTGCTTATTAGCTTAAAAATGTATGCTTTCTGAGGAAAGTTACTTTCCTGGGTATGAGATGTTTCTCAAATTGACACAGAGGGATTTCAGAGAGTTCACTCTGAAATGCTTGAGCCTCAAATCATGGGCATCAACATGAATTCCACAGTGAACACTTTCACTGTGGCCTCAGCAAACCTTCCTTGGAGATTAAGCTCTCCTCCACGAGAGTCATATGGGGCCTTCTTTGTCAGTGCAGGGGGGACCTGGCCTGACCTGGCATCAGAGCCCTTCCTGGTTAACTCTCACAGAGACCCCCTCTCAAGTGGGCAAGGAATGCAGTGGTACCTGTGCTACTGTCTCCACCTTTCTCCACCCAGAGCATATGTCATCTCTTGGTAAAGGGATGGAGATACCATCTAACTTTGGATGAATCATCCTCTAGTGAACTAATGAAACAGCCACAAAAATCTCAGAGTGCTGGTGTTCATAGGTCCCAAGGATACATGCAAAACCTGAGAAAAGAGAAATCAGAATCATACCGAGCCTGCGTATATTGTGAACCTACACTGAAGCATGAATTTGACATGTGTTACCATTTTTTGAAAGGTCCAATATAGAAGCAGTTGTTTCTCTTGGCTCTCAACTTCCTTTTTCTATTGGATCCTTTTCTGCTTCAGAAATTCCTCTGTTCTTTAGGGACCCTTTTGCCTTTGTCTAAAAGGGAACTTCTTAAACAGTGATAAGACAGCCCAAAAGTACAGTTAGCCCCACTTCTTTTTTATCTTACTTCTTTATTTTTTAATTTTTTTAAAGTGGGCTCCACACTCAGCATGGAGCCCAAAGCGGGGCTTAAACTCATAACCCTGAGATCAAGACCTGAGCTGAGATCAAGAGATACTTAACCAACTGATCCACTCAGGTGCCACCACCTAACTTTTAATTACCAATCTTTTTGAGTATATAACATGCCTACAATATTATTGATTATTAATTCCTCTTATTTCCTCCTCTTGACTGTTAATCTCTATTGCTGCTCCTTAAACAAATCAGGAATACATGTTCCTACCCCAGGACCTTTGCACTTCCTAGTTTCTTCTTACTGGAACCTTTTTCTTCATATTTCCATCAGCTCACTCCTTCATCTGCTTCAGATCTTTGTTAAATACCACCTTTCCAGCCACCATCTTTAAAATTGTACCCATTTCCCTTCCTTTACTTCCTATCTTTCTCCTGATTTAGTTTTCTCCTTTGCACTTATTATTTTTAGAAATACTATGTATTTACCTGTTCATCTATTTGATAGTGATATCTCTCACTAAAATCTGTCTCTGTAAGGAAGGAATTTTGTCTTTCCCCCCACTGTTGTATTCCTGGATTCTAGAACAATGGATACTCAATAAATATTTGTTGAATGAAGTAATAAATGTATTATTACCATTTTGTTACCATTTCCAAAGTTGTTATTTTATTATTATTATTATTTTATAATGTTATTATATACTGGGGAGCCTGGTCGGTGGCTCAGTCAGTTAAGCGTCTGACTCTTGATTTTGGCTCAGGTGATGATCTTGGGGTCGTGAGATCAAGGCTAGCATTGGAGCCTGCTTGAGATTCTCTCTCTCCCCCTGCCCCTACCCCTGCTCCTGCTCTCTCTGTCTAAAATAAATGAATAAAATATTTAAAAACAATAATGTTATTATGTACTCTTGAACTAAAAGAGTAAAACCAAGAGCTCACAGACATGTTCTTCTTTTTTCTTTACACCAACCCTATGAGGTGTAACTTCTATAGATAGGAAAACTAAGGCTCTAAGACATGAAATTTGATATGCCAAGGTCCCGCAACTAGTAAATGACAAAACCAGGATAAGAAATGAGATTTTTCTGACCTAGGGACCGTACTTTCAAGTACTGAAAGGGAAGAACACTGGGGAAGTAGGAAGGTGGGCTCCCAAGGGCCTCTGGGGGTTCTTGGGAAGCTTCCAAAGCCACATGAGGAGACTAATGGAAAAATCTTCCATTCTAGGTCACAAATAGTATTATTATATTATTGCCATCTTTTCTTAATTCTGACTCCCATATAATCACTTTTTTTTTTTAAAGATTTTTATTTATTTGTCAGAGAGAGAAGGAGAGAGAGCGAACGAGCACAGGCAGACAGAGTGGCAGGCAGAGGCAGAGGGAGAAGCAGGCTCCCCGCCGAGCAAGGAGCCCGATGTAGGACTTGATCCCAGGATGCTGGGATCACGACCTGAGCCGAAGGCAGCCGCTCAACCAAGTGAGCCACCCAGGCATCCCCATATAATCACTTTTTAAAAAGAAATGCTTCTTCTGGCTCTTAAGCTTGTTTTGAGCTATGTTTGATATCCAACTGGTACAGCCAACTGGTGACTGGTATTAGTTAAGCATGGGTTCACAAGAGTGGTTTTACCCTTGATTTTTCCGCCCAATTTCTGCATTAAAAACCTAGGAGAGATATTTTTGCAAAGTGTTTCCGGGTCCCAGTTAGTTTCCCACCTTCTCTGAGAAATAGGTCAAAGAAAACATTTGGACAGATTCTCGAAGTTCTTTTCCAAAGCAAGATTCGATGTGCTTTGAATTATTTAGTAGGATTTAGGCCAAAGAAAGCTTTGTACTCTCAAGTTCTGTTTGTAAGGAATCTGGGGAATGAGTCCTAAGTTCCTTTTCTATATCCTAGGAAATCCAGTGGAAACTCTTCTTCAAGTCTTGGAGAAATGGTATCAGGGACATTTCGAGCAACACCCACATCAACAGGTAAGGGTTTTAGTTTAACTCTTTTTAATGGAATGCTTTTCTTTCTTAATATTTGAACACAGAGAAAGTATTTTTACCAATTTGGAAATGATTTTAAGTCTTGGTTTAAAAGATTTTTCTACTTAATATTTCATTGCTCATTTGCTTTCTATAGTAATTTGATTCTATTTAAAGGGTACTTATGATACTAAAAATTCAGATCATTATAATCTAATTTTGAAAAATCTTATTTACCCCCCAGAGCCAGTAACTGTCCATTGTGCAATTCAATCTGAAGTAAGTTCATTATTCCACCCAAGAACCCAACAGACATTAAGATGGTGAAGGCCAATTAAAAAGGAAAAAAAAAAAGTTGTAGACTCTTAGGAAAATGCTCTGTTCCATTCTTCATGGGGAACTTTAGGATGATACAGCCTGGGTTGTGGAGATTGGGAGGTTTGAAGCAGAGAATGGGCCTGGATGACCTCATTTCTTTGTGGACAGCAGATAACCAAGCCCTGGAATTAATGGAAATGAAGGGACAGCGGTGACCCAGTCAGGAGTTGTTATATATTTGGTAATTAGGGAGGTATTCAAGCAGGTAGAATTTTTTTTCTACCACATTCCCTGACTCCTGTAGTCAGATTGATGCTGGCCCAGAATTGATGCTGCATTAGGGCATCTGGTATCACCAACTCAGAAGGACAAGTTCAAGGTCCATCCTGGCCTACCATAACTGCAGTACATGTGATTGGTTCTGGGATAGTTCTGAGTACCAGGTTCTTGTTGGTGTGGATCCTTCCTCATCTCCCAGTCTCTGAACCAAACTAGGTCTCTGGGTTGTCCCCAGATGGACTGGACCTTCTTGGATGACCACAAAACTAGTTTAATCAGATATCAAAATATTTTGCCTCATCCCCATTTGTTGGACATTTAGGTCATTGCAGCTTTGCACTATTACAAATAAGAAAGAACAGGAATAACTGGTTATAAATTTATTTGAAATTAACAACAACATAGTAGAAAAAATGTGTCAATATCCTAGAAAGTGGGCAGAAAATTTACAAACATATAAAGGACTGCAAAATTTTCTCATGGTTCATCAAAATGACAAATCCAAAAATAACTAGTGATTGAAGTGAGGATCATTTTTACCCAAATTGTTATTCTTAGTTTCTTTCTATGAAATTTTATTTGTCCACATTGTTCTCAGCTACACTGTGTGCTGTGTCCAGCAGGGAACATCCTATGGCCCATGGCTGGCCCAGAACTTCCAGTGTTGTTATGAAGTCCACCGTCCACACCCAACATGAAATCAGGATATGAGGTCATTTGTACAAGAAGGAATTGTCTCATTTTTCTCATTTTTCTTCAAAAATGTCTTGTCCAGAATGAAATAATAGAGTAGTGCTCTGCAGAGTGGGTAATTGTGAGATGATGAGAATTATAGGGACAAATCGGTACATTCTTCCATCTTTTAAAATCATGTACTATCATTTATAGAGATTACGTATTTTGATATGGCTCTCATTGTTGTCTTTTAGCAAAACAGAAGCAAAAAGTGGTAAGTTGTGTTTCCTTTTTAAATCTACTGCTAAGGTTTCTATCCATACATGCCTGCAATGCTCCATTTCAGTGACCCAAATGGCTATAGAATATGGGATGAGCCTCCTTAGTGGGGACCTGTGGTAACCATTTCTCGTTTGACCTGAGAATTATGAATACTATGGCTGTTGAGGAGATGTGCTGAGCCTTACCTTGTCACGCCTGTCAAATCATCTTTTTCAGACGGAGCACATTCCTCCTTACGATGTTGTGCCATCCATGCGTCCGGTGGTGTTGGTGGGGCCGTCACTGAAGGGTTATGAGGTACAAATACCAGTCTGTTATGCTTCAGTTGTTGACCAGACACTATGAGATAGCTGTTGGGTGCTTGGCCCTCCAGGGTCTGCTCACATAATGATACTGAAGGACCAGCTCCCCTCCTGTGAAGGCGGGTGGCACAGTGCGGGGCTTTTGTGACCCTTTGCTCTTGCTTCCTTCCCTGGCACACTTCTCACCTTATATGTATCTTTTTGTTAGAAATATATCCCGTAAATGTTTATAATGGAAGGTTCTGGTCAGCGGTTTGCCTTGCATTGAAATAAAATGAAGGACATTATCTGTCTCAACCATTCCCTTTACTATTAGAAATAACCAAGTATGGGGGCACTGGCTGGCTCAGTGGTAGAGCATGCAACTCTTGATATCAGAGTTATAAGTTCAAGCACCATGTTGGGTGTAGAGCTTACTTAAAAAAAAAAAAAAAAACAAGAACAAAGAAATAATGGAGTATAAACATCACAAGAGAACATGTGCTAGCAAACCTAAACCCCAAAGCACCAACAAATCTCACCTTGCTGGGTGTTCAAGATGATGGCCTATCCCAGAAAATATTTTTCTGCTTATTTATTTTAAGGACACAGAAGGAAAAAACCTCCACTGAAAGTATTAATGAACTTGTTTAGAGATTAAACATTACCACAGAAGAAGAAAAGAGTAAGGACTTAGATGCCCTACAATTCAGATGTTGCCATTCTGATTCTGCTAGCATAGATAAGAATGGGTGGGGTGGAACATTAAAATCTGAAAGTGGGCAACCTCCAGGGTACCATTCCCACCGAGCTAGGACAATATCTGGCCCATAGTAGTTTCTTAATACACACTGATTGAATGAATTAATGAATCTCTTTGAGGCAGATTTAAGAATCGATTCCCTTCTCCTTCCCCCTTCCTGTCTCCTTCCCTCTTCTCCTCCTCCCTCTTCTTCCCTTCCCTTTTCCCTCTCAGTGGAGAACATCAGAGGAAGAGCAGGAGAGTGATCTGTAGAAAAGGAAAATTTCTACCAGCAATGAGGTGGCGGAGTCCAGGGCTGGCCTGAGGAGCTCTGCTCCACGCTGGAAGCAAGCGCCACTCAGGGGAGACAAGGACAGGCAGCACTTGCAAGCAAAGCCAGCCTATTGTGGTCTCTTGGCTGCAGTCCTATCACCTAAGAAGGGAAGGGGGTCAGCCTTGGGTCTAGTGAACCCTGCTGGTTCATTCCTCAGCACCCTAGAGGACAGCCATGGGGGAAATTCGAGTAACTGGAAGTGGTTAAGCATGAAAATGCCTCCCACTGTAACCTATCCTTCGGAGACAACAGGCTGTGTAAGGTCTTTGCTCAAAGTGCCCTTACCTTCCACCTCTCTCACCTTTGACTTCTCTCTCTCTGTCTCTGTCTCTGCGTGTGTTTGCCTCATTCTTTTTTTCTCACCTCTGCAAAGGTAACAGACATGATGCAGAAAGCCCTCTTTGATTTCCTGAAGCACAGGTTTGATGGGAGGTGAGACATACAGATGTTTTTGTATTTTTATTTTCCTTTAACTGAACATGTATGATAAATTGATTTGTGGATCTGTTTCCAGTGATGGCAGAAGTTCTCTAATTAAAACTTAACCCAGTATTCAGGGAAGAATGCAATGAGAGAATTCTGAAGATAGGAAGTTATGAAGTATAGAATTGCATCCCCAAGGGAGAAAGGACCTTGAGGAGGAAAATAATCCATTTGTTTTAATTAAATGTATGTGTTTGTCTTTATTTCCTTGCTTGTTAGTGAATTCATACCAAACTTATTTTATGAAAAATATTAATGAAAATATAGACTATTTCTGATAAATGTGGTGGCTTGCTGGTAAAGCTGATAGTAATACTTGGGAACTGTGCATGCACATGTTTGTGTGTGTGTGCACGTATGTGCGCATACGAAGGTACAAAGTACTGAGTTTCCTCACAAGAAAAGTGCAAGAAGTGTTTTCACCATAAGCTTCCCAGAGTGACTATTTGTAGGGAATAATACTTGTTTGGATGCTTAGTTCTGGGTTTATTTTACCAATAAATCGCCTTGTATTTTATTGGTTTATTTTGTATGCACCCTATGATTAACACAGCCCAGTCTTTAGCCCTCAAATAATTTTATCATTTAAGTTTTGTGAAAAATGTCTGAAACAGTTTCTGTGTTTTGCAGAGAAATGGTAAAAAAAAAAAAAAAAAAAAAGTCTGGACTCAATACTAAGTACTGAGCTCCTTCACAATGCAGAATGCACTCCTTGTAAAATAACCACATTGCAGGGGCACCTGGGTGGCTCAGTGGGTTAAAGCCTCTGCCTTCGGCTCAGGTCATGATCCCAGGGTCCTGGGATCGAGCCCCGCATCAGGCTCTCTGCTCTGTGGTCAGTGGGGAGTCTGCTTCCACCTCTCTCAATCTCTCTCTGCCTGCTTCTCTGCCTACTTGTGATCTCTGTCAAATAGATAAATAAATAAGTCTTTAAAAAAAAATAACCACATTGCAAATTCTGAAGACTTAATAGAAATGAAGAAAATGTACATAGTGTATACTGAGAAGTATGGGTACGTGCATCTAACTTACCAAATACTTTTAAAAATAACTTCAAATAGGTTTTTTAAAAATATGGTATTTTAAGAAGAAAAGTAAACCTAATAATGTTTTAAGCACAAACTGTATATATTTGTCAAAAGAAAAGCCTTCTGGGTAATTGTGTTTAAAATATTCATTAGTTTCTGAGACTACATACAAAGAAACTGAAATTTTCCAATCGTTTAGATTTTAGTTCAAGGAATGAGAATGCCTCAGTGCCGTTATGTGAATGGCCGGGTGCATTAGTAGAATGCCAGGCTGCCTTCATAAATAGACCCCAAAATGTATAATGATTCAGACACAGTGGGAACTTAACTGTTGCTCATTTAACAGTTTGAGGCCCGAGTTCCTCAGCTAGGCGGAGGGGATTATACTTGGGAGGGGAGGATGGACAGAAAGTTTGTCCCACCCATCATTTGGTGTCCTCAGCCTGAGGGTAGTCTCTCCAGTCAGCTGGTGGGAAGAGGTGCATGCCAGCGTGGAGGTGACATACACGGATCCTCACTTTTCACTGGTCAGAATCCGGTCATGTGGCCCTGATGAGTTGCAAAGTAGGCTGGGAAATGCAGTCTAACTATGTGGCCAGGGGGAGGAGGAAATAGATTTTGCTGAACAGTCTCTGCCACGTTCATCTAGTGGATACAAAGTACTTACTAAGAAAGCCATGGGTTTAACCTGGTCTTGTTCTTCCCCTCCCTTTTTAAAAAGAAAATAGGCAGAGGATGAAAGAGTTTCAAACGAAACAATAAAAAGCACTAAATATTAGAGTTGGAAGGAAATGTAAGAGTTCTTTTATTGTAATCGCTTTTCCTTTTTTTTATTAACATAGAACGTATTATTTGCCCCAGGGGTACAAGTCTGTGAGTCATCAGTCTTACACAGTTCACAGTACTCCCCATAGCACATACCCTCCCGGGTGTCCATCACCCAGCCACCCTCTCCCTCCCACCCCCTTCCCCTCCAGCAACCCTCAGTTTGTTTCCTGAGATTGAAAGTCTCTTACGGTTTATCTCCCTCTCTGGTTTAATCTTGTTTGATTTTTTCCTCTCTTCTTCCATGATCCTCTGTCTTGTTTCTCAAATTCCTCATACCAGCGAGATCATATATATCTCTTTTCTTCAGCAACCACAAACGGATGGATAAACTACTTTGGTTTGAGCATGTTTGGTAATCGGGGTTTCACTTCTTGAAAAAGCATTGCAAAGAACAGCTGAACTCTGATTCTTTAACTTGATAGAAGTGGCCTTGGTCTTGCTCGCTGATGACTGGGTCATAACCCTTACCTTCATGCAGCAATCTGTGTGTTGGAGGCAGCTAACATGCACGGCTTCATCTTCTGTGTTATTGGCCTCCCACCCCACCACACACTTTCTCTACCTATGCTTAAAGTGTGGTTTTAACCTGTGGTGTCTTTACCTCAGGAAGTTCTGAGCAGTGCCTCATGAGGTGACCCCATAATAGCCCTCCAGCTGAACAAATTTCATCCCATAACACAGCCTGTTTGCATCACGTTGTTTCTGTCACCGCAGAGCATCCTTGTAAACAACAAGGTTTTTAGCGGTCTGAAAGGTAGGACCTATGGGAATAGAAGGAGGGAACTACTGAAATTTAACACAGAGAAAGTGAGTGGCCTGATTGTTTTCAAGAACGAAGCATCTGAGGTTCTTCTTCAATTTTCAGGCCCAGAAAGAGGAAGTGCATTTAACGGTAACAGGAGAGATTTGTTCTGAGTCGGCTAGAGTTGCTGCATCAAGCATTTACACACACTGTTGAAGACGGTTTTAGTAGAAATAGAATTTAAATGTCAGTGCCAAGTGCTCCATACGGTCTGATGGCACCGCCGAGGATCGGGAGATAGGAGGAAGATTCAAACAGCCACGAAAGGAATAGCCAGAGAAAGAGACTCGGCGCTGGAGAGCTCTGATTTATGGCAGTGTTGGCAAAAGATAGATAGTAAAGTTGGGAGTAGCAGAGTGGACTCGCTTTCAAATAAGAAGAGGCCAGTGTGACAGAAAAAACAGTAATGAATTCACTAGCTGGGAGTATGTAGAGACTTTGATAAGGAAGAAGCAACAGGCTTGTAGCCTCACCCTCCCTCCAACACATCTGCTGTGTGGGAAATAACCTTACATTTTGAGCGATGACAATCTGCCGTATTATGTTTTACCAACTAATAAAGAGAGAGAAAACAACAAATAGTCTTTAACCAGAATCAGCCAAGAGAACAATTACACAGAAGGCTTTAGCACAGTGATACAGCATAAACAGTATGTTCTAGTGGAAATCTACTCCATGTTTAATTGGCTATGATGGTTAGACCAAAGAGTCAAGGGAAAGTCTTATTTTTCAGAAAGAGCCAAAAAGGGATCCATTGGCTAAGAGGCTCTGTTCAGTACTGTTTTTCAGATCCTGGTTAGAAAATAAGCCAACAAATTGGATCCAAGTCCAACAGCTTGATGGTTACAAAATCATAGACTTACCCTTTTTTTAATACCTCTAATTATTTGAGTCTGTTGAGAGCTACTTATTACAGATTCATTGCTGTGGCTGCTATTGTAGGGCTTACCTGTGATACAAGAAAAATGAAAAGCATAGGACAAACTAGTGCCGGGAGGGGGGCGGTCTTTGTCCATGTGGATATCCAGACGTTGGCAGTTCCTAGGCACAGTCATAAATTAGGTGAGCCTAACCAGCTGGTGCAGTGGCATCAGCCTGCTGAACACCCAGGATGCAACGTGACATGGAGCTTTTCGTTTTACAGCACCAACATTCACTGGGGATCATCCTTGGGAAGAGGTTTGTTCAGCTGGTTGAATATACCATTCATAGTCTGAACGGCAGGCAGTCAAACCAACTGCCATTTGTGGTCCTAGGCTAATCATTTCAAATTCCAATGAAATTGTTGCTTTATTCATTTTGACAGCTAGGTCAGCTCTATGGCAGTTGTGCAATGCTTTGTAACAGACATGATCATGGCCAAAAATCTTAAATGAACATCCTGTAGCCTGTATAGATAAGATCTAAAGTTAAAGGAAGTTGTTAGCTGAAGGCTACCCAAAGGAAAAAAAGGGTTTAGGAAAGAATTTGAAGAAAACAGGCGAGAACACAACTTCGGAGACTCAGAGAGGTAGTATTTATTTATAAACAGCAGTGGGCACCCTTGATGGTATCACACAGCACCCAAGGCATGGCAGAATGAAAACAACTTGTAACTGCAGTCAACAGATGGAAAAGAACAACACAGCGCCTTCTGTTTCAAAATCAGTATCACCCTTCTACCATTCTCTCTTTAAATGGGCTCATCGGGGGTCAAACACTAGAGACACTAGAGACACGTAATTGAACACTTGAATGCCAAACCTGACTATTTAAATTAGCAGGTTGTGATTATAACCTGTCTGACCTGATTCTCCCACCCTCAAAGTATATATAAATTTCATGGATTCTGGAGGTAGGAGAGTTCATGGTCGACTGCTAATTTCTAAGGATAGGATATAAAGAAACTGTCCTCTTCCAGTCTTTAAATCTCCAATAACTATCTTATAAACATTATGTATGTGCCTATCAACATAGGACATTATGAATAACTATTTAGCAAAACACTTTTATGTATTACCTTGTTTGCTCCCACTGACAGTCCCATGAGAAAGTTTGGCAAAGCCGTCATCACCATTGTATTGATTAGGATACTGATGCTTGAAAGATGACATGACTTGTTCATGGTCACACACCCAGCAAGAAGAGCAAGATCCAGGGAGAATACTCAGATCTATGTATGCTCTCCATCCCAAGTCTCTTGACAGTGTACTGTTCTGTTCTTTGGCATGCTCTTCTCTATGAATACTAGCAGTTTTGTTTTGTTTTTTAATTAATGCACCAGCAGCATTGCATATGAGATGTAGCAAAGATAGAGTATAGAAGGACCTGATAGCTGTTCTGAGTGAACATGGAAATACTAATTGTTTTTGAATGAATGAGTTATAACTAAAAGTAGCACCCTTTCACAGAAAACTAATACTCATTGGTCATGATAGATGACAGCAATTATGATGAATTCCAAAACAGAAATAAAGAATAAATAGGATTCAGATTTGCTTAGATTTAGAGAACATTTTTTGCTAGTTTTCAGTGACATTTGCTACTATACCCAGTTTGCTGAGGAACTGAACTTGTGTAACCGTTTACCTACCAATCAGCAATCACTGACACTATGTCACGGAAAAGTTTCCGTGGGGAACTTTTAAAAGACATATCTCAAGTAAGATGCATGGAAGTACGGAAAGACACTGGGGGGGAATGAGTATGGCAAGAAAAGAAGTAGAAAGGGCATTGTTCTAAGTAAAAAAAATAATAATAAATATATAATTAGTATACAAAATAAATTTTTAAAGTATATAAAACTTTAAAAAGTATATAAACTTCAATTGTATTGCGGGGAAGCCTTTCACAAAAAATAGTTTGGATCTGGTGTCTGATTTTGGTAATAGTAAGCATCTTTGTATGGAAAATAGAAGCCTCTCCTTTGTCTTATTGGAAGGTTTCTGGGGCTGTGTCTGTCTTGTCCTAAGCTCTTTCATGCATGCATGTGTACTGTTACTAAGAAATAACTTGTAATAATACTTGCCAAGTGGCCGAATCGTGTTTTCTACTCAGGTTGTGATCTCAGTTGGGGTCTTGGGATCAAGCCCCGCGATGGGCTCCATGCTTGGTGGGGAGTCCGCTTGGGGATTCTCTCTCTCCCTCTCCCTGCCGCCCCCCCTCCACAGTCTCTAAAATAAATAAATAAATATTTTTTAAAAAGATGTTTGAGAAATAACTTAGATTAACAAATTTGTTGGCGCTTTGTTGACAAATAAAACAAGAAAAAGAACGTTTATTGTCCATACCTTTTCCTATTTGTGAAATACACAAAGCAGGTTTTTTTCTGTGTATATGTGTTGTTTGCTTGCTTTTTTGTAGAACTTGTAAAGACTTGTAAAATTCTGTGTGTGTTTGAAAATTGCTTCGTAAACATGTTTAAAATCCAGAAAAAATAAGAGTACACCTGTTGGTACTCCTTTGAGATTTTAAGAAACAAAGGTTACTATTTGGCTTATAAAGAACTAGCAAACTTGATCTCCCTTATGCAGAACAAACATTTTAGGCCCTCCAAAAGTCTTTATTCTAGAAAGTTGAATTCTGTTCCTAAATTAACCCACTTCTCTCCGTCATAGATTTGAATTGCTCTGGAATTTGACTCCATGTGTCTAACCAGCAACTCTATTCTTAAAACAACAGGCAAACAGAAACACAAAAATAAACAAGCAAACCCTGTTCTGTAAATTAGAGAGCTGGGAGCACAGGGCTGCCCGTGAGATTCCATACGTCAGGTTGCATAGGCCAACTGAGTAATGGAGACTGAGACATGAGACTCACTTGACTTTAACCACACTGAAATCCTGGCCACCTCTCTGCACATGGCCAGGGTCGACTGTGTCTGCTCTTCATGATTTGGCTTGCATCTGGGCATTCAGGGTTGCTAGAGAAGAAAATTGAAACTAAGAGACTTATGAGTCAGGTGACTAAGTACTGCCTGGTGTTTGAGGGACTGGGTTTTAGGCCTTCTCAGCCTCTCACTAATCATGTGGAACTTCCCCTCTGTGTCTCAGTTTTCTTGGCAAAATGAAGTTGTTCTTGACCAGTGTTTTCCAGTGTCTTTTAGCAGCTGAACAGCTTTTTTACAATGAAATCATATATAAATCCCCAATGTAGAAAACAGAAATGCAGAGGTGTTCGCCTGGCATGGACGGTAGGAACTCTGGCCCTCCGCCAACTCAGCTTCCCTTCAGTGTTCTCAGTGACCTGGGGTATTTCACAGAACCGTTGGTTTCTGCAGAAGATAATTTGAAGATGCCTCAAATAATTTATTAGTGCTTAAAAATTCTAAAAAATGTAAAAATTTAAAATGAACCATCTACAGCTTATAAATACAATATAATGACATAAAAAGGTGCTTTGCATTAAAAATGTACAGCCTGTTGCTTTAAACAAGCTATTTCCAGTTATTTGTGAAAAGGAGTATTTTAGGGACGCCTGTGTGGCTCAGTTGATTAAGCGGCTGCCTTCGGCTCAGGTCATGATCCCAGCGTCCTGGGATCGAGTCCCACATCGGGCTCCTTGCTCGGCAGGGAGCCTGCTTCTCCCTCTGCCTCTCTGTCTGCCTGTGCTCTCTCTCTCTCTCTCTAATAATAAATAAATAATTTTAAAAAAGAAAAGAAAAGGAATATTTTAAATTTTCCTTAAGGCTTTGAGTCACTGAAGTCGGGTAAAGAGTCTCCTAAGAGGGCTGATGGTATACCAAAACAGGTGTGAGATGACAGGTGGCTCAATTATTATTTAAAACTCTTCCCTGCCCCAACCACCAAAGGAATATAAAAATGAAGGAGAATGGGTGCACTGAGCATAAAGGGAAGGGACACTACTCTTTTGTCTCCTTTCCAGAACAATGCCAAGCTCTGAAAATAAGAACAGAGAAAGGTCCCTGGTGACTGGTCGCTCAGAGGCATTCTTTGCATTCTACAGATAGATAATCATCTGAAATTGATCAATGACAGTTTAAAGTAAAGAACTGTAAAACTGTAAATTCCAGAGATCCTTATGTGATCAATCATATGCAGGTAGACACCTCTCTCTGTTCATTTATGGTGTCTGTGCTTTATTCTTTTGCATAACTGCAGGAAACTTTCTGACTTACCAAAATCTTTGCACAATCCTCACATTGCCCTCAACTCTAGTGTCTTACGGCTCCCCACTTTATGCATTCAAAGTCTTAAGCAAATATACTGAAGAATCTTGTGCATGCAGATGAGAAATCATATTTTCCATATTCTTAGAAATGAAAGGTTCCTTTGGGCCTGGGGGGAAATGCTTCTTGTATCATAATGTAACTGTTGAGCACCAGGAATGCAACATCGCTACCAACTGGTTGAGTGTGGATGATGAAAATGAAGAGGGCTTTCCCCTTTGTACAGCAGCATTGATATGCCTGGGTAGAACATTCGTAGTTCCTGGAGGTCTTGTTCAAGAGCAAATCAAATGTGAATTGAAAGGAAACTGTATTGCTGCTTCCCCAAAAGAGCATGGTTTATTCATATGTTTTGATTCCCTCCTGGTATGGTGTGCATTATGAAGAGAATTTGGCAAGGTAGGTAATAGTGAAGGAAGAGCTGCATTTTTAACAACAGGTTTTTGTTTGGGTTAAATAGTCAAAACCTTCTTCCACTCTACCCAGCTTATATTTTAATACCTGCCAAAGCCTGTTTAAAATACTTGTGGCCAATGTTTATTATACTGTGGTTGTAGTGCCGTATGTAGAGTGGTTATTAAATACTGTGGTTATAAATCACTTGAGAGCCCCATGACCTTTTTCACTGGCTTGTTCTCTTCTGTGTTCCTATTCATAGGATATCAATAACAAGAGTGACAGCTGACATTTCTCTTGCTAAGAGGTCAGTCCTAAATAATCCCAGCAAGAGAGCAATAATTGAACGTTCGAACACTCGGTCCAGCTTAGGTAAGATGTTCAAATGTGGTACTTGTCCAAGCTATGCTTTCAGAGTGGGATAGCACATGTTTCGTTTGTGAATGTCTTTTCCAGTTTGCTCCCCATTCTGAATGGGGAAGTGCCGATTAACTGAAGAGAATGCTATCTGTGGAAAAGAAGGGAACAGAGTCCTACAGCAGCCAGAGACGCCTCTCTCAGCTCTAGTCAGTTCATTAGTAGTCTGGTGGGAAGAATCCTCACTGGGCTCTCCTGGTGTGTTACTGCCTAACCACACAAAACCACTCACCTCCACTCTGCCCCAGCTTCTCAATGAGGCTAATGGTATCTGTCATACCTGAGTCACATCTGACACGAAAAGAAATGAGATGTTCAACCTTCTCGGATCTTTAGTAGAAAGCTAAATAATAGGGTCTTTGTGAATAATCCCATCTTTAAGTGGATATAGGCATGAGCATTAAATGTGTCTTTCCTGGAGCATAGTCAGAAAGCATTCTGAAATTCACCATGATGGAGAAGGGGAAAATGCCCTATTGTTACAAGCTGGCAGGACCCTTGTCTCAAGGAGTCAAAGAATGAGTCTCACAGATACAAAAGGGTGAAGTGAAAGTTTATTAAGTGAAGGTGAGAACAGAAAGGAGAGGGGAAAAACTCTCTAACATGAGAGAGGTCCCGAATGGGTTGCCACTGGGGGTTTTCACTGGTAGTCTTTTATTGAGAACTGACTAGGGAACTTGAATCTTGACATCTCTATCACTGCTGGCACTATGTTTACTTTTTCTTTGAAGTTTGGTAATTTTCAGTGGCCCAGCTGTAGCTGTTACAGAGATATTTCTGACATTTAAGACAAATGAGGTAGACTCATTAGTCTCGTTATATTCCCTCATCCCTGGTTTTATATGCCTCAGCATTTTCCACATCTGGGATTTCTGTGAGCCTGAACATATAGCCCCCATGTGCGCCCAGTCACATAGCCCCCTACCTATCTCTCCTTACCTAGCCCCACCTGTCCCTTACTCCGTATATGCTTAGCTACTTTATAAAGCCATGTGTGAATAGGACTGTGGAAGATGGAATCACCAGCCACAGAAACAAGTCCATGCTGCTGGGGAATCACAGCATTCATCTCAAAGCCTGTGTTGTGCTTTCTGTGCTTGCCAACATGTGGCATAGTCCACCTGTAACTTTCTAGGAGTCTCTCTTGCATTCACATTCTGAGGGCAGTTTGTTTTACTCCCCTCTTCCTCGTGGGCAGGGGTAGTAAAGATAGAGGTCTTCTGTGTCACAACATCTTAAACTACTGAGATGATGATAGAAAACAAAAAAAATTCCAGGATAGCTTGAACACCCAAACAACCCAACAAGAATTTGTTGGAGGCTGAATCTTGACCCTGAGCCAAGAACTGCACAGATTAGAAAGAGGCTACAAAGTATCATCTCTATATTCCTGGCATGGGATTGGCACATGTTAATTGTTCAATAAATATTTGTTGGCTGGTTACTTTATGAAAGAATGTTAAACATACCAGTGTCAGCCCTTGTGAGGGCAGGATCCTGGACATCAATGGTTCTTCCCTTAGCTCAGTGTTTAGATCCATCACTTACAGAGTAAAACACTCTTTTTTTTTTTTTTTTAAGATTTTATTTATTTATTTGACAGACAAGTAGGAAGAGAGGAAGGAGAGAGAGGAGGAAGCAGGCTCCCTGCTGAGCAGAGAGCCCGATGCGGGGCTCGATCCCAGGACCCTGGGATCATGACCTGAGCCGAAGGCAGAGGTTTTTTTAACCCACTGAGCCACCCAGGTGCCCCCAGAGTAAAACACTCTTAAAGACACAGTATTTTGACCTTAAGGAAGTAACACTGCAAGAGTTGATGATGATGAATCGTATTAGGTGACTGACTAAAGTTAAATATTGTGGGAGACAAGGATGCCAAATTAGATTGAAGATTTCTTAAACAAGCATCCACTGCCTGTTCTCCTATCTTCCACTGTCCTTTTCACTCCACAAAGTGCCTGTGACTTTTAATTACTCCTTCCTCTGACGTATAATGAGAGGCTAAAAAACACTTAAGCGCATACATGAGGTTGCTGACTCTAACCATCTACAACCAAGGGTCTCATGGATATTCCTAGATGTCATTCTGTATAACCCAGTCACATGTTTCAGTCAGTGGAGTGGAGTTGGTGTAAATAGTGAGGACAAAACAAGATGAATGTCAGTTTACTGACTTTTCCCTTTACTTTGCAAATTCATATACCTACCACCATTAGAATTAATTTAATGGCAATCTGTTATAATAACCACTTCGTGCGCCACCTGTGTTCATTCACCTGCTTGCTAGTGTACATTTGTACATTCCCCCATCACATGTTTATTGTTATGTGCCAGGCATTATGCTAGACTGTGGAAGCACTAACATAACTAAGAAAAAGTATCTTACCCACAAGCCACTGAGAAGAAGGGGCAGTTGGTTAAATGCTGTCTGTCTGACAATGGAATTATGAGCCAAGAGCTAGGGGTATAAAGAAAGGAGGGTAGGGAGTAAGAGGTGTCAGAGAAGACTTTGAAGAAGTTATATTTGAGCTGGTTCTTCAAGGCAGACAAGAATGTGCAAAGATGACAGCATGTAAAAAAACATTGGTAGGTTGATAAACAAGTAGTTTGTGCAGAGAATGCTTAGAAAAGGGGAGTGGGTGCCATGGTTTGGGAGCAACAGGGGAAGAGACTGTAAAAGTAGGTTGAGGTCAGTGTGTTAGGGCTCTAAGTATGCCTTGCTACAGAAACCTCCAAAGTAGATTCTATGAAATGTGAATTGTAAAGGGTACTAATAGTTGTTACATCCAAAACGTTTTCTGTAGTCATATTTGGAAATTTGTATTAAACAGTTGGCCATCTTTACTGCAAGACTTCTGAGAGCCATTAAAATAGAAAGGGCAATGCATGTTTGAAATTCCAAAAGAAACTATTAGAGCCTATGATATTTTGCAAAAAAACTAACTAAATAAATAAATAAATAAAAATAAAATAAAAATCTCTTTTTCCCCTTAGGATATCTTAAGGGATTAGTGTTCGAGGATACTCACTTTGGAAATATTACCCTGAACCCAAAGGAGCCGTTGGAGTAGTTTAAGCATTTGGATATAAGAAAGGTCACAGGTGACAGAAATGCTGGAGAGAGATGGGTCTAGATTGGTCAAGTTATATGGTCAAGTTATAGAAGTGTTCATTGGGGTTCTTCCAGCATCATAGTCCATGACTTCTTAGATCCCCATTTGTCTGGAATAAGATCATGATGAAGCTTCCATGGGAATCTTCTGAGAATCAGCATGGGAAGTCAAGATTGCTGGGTTTGCTTGATTTTTTTTTTTATAAGAAAATGGGCTATGTAGATATAAATGCTGTTCTCTTTATCAGACATACAGTCTATATATTGAATTCCAAATATATATCATCCAAATATGGACCCACTCTAGTATATAGTGTGGCCTCTGCAGCCTTCTGGCTTGCTTGCCCGAGCACCTCTCCACTCGTACCAGAATGCCCATTGCCTAAGAGTTTTGTGTTGGCTAAGCCTTGGATGTGCTTGCCCTCTGCACAGGTCAAAAACCATGTTTACCTCATTGCTTATGCAGAGTAAATAAGGCTAGGTATTTCTGTAGTATTTACTCGGTGTGCCTCAAGGATTCTTTGTACTAGAGCAGTCCATTTTGCCTGACTACCTTTTTGCTACTCCAGGAAACATTGTATTCCGATTTGAAACTTAAAGCAATGCAGACTTGTTCTACAATAGTCCTGGCCAGAAGTTAAACCAGTGACAATTTAATGACAACAACAAATGGAGAACATGCTCCAACAGCCAAAGGCTGAAATCTGCTACAATACAAATACACTTTATTTACTGAACTTCTCTCATAAGAAAAATCCTTTTTAACTGTTTTTGACTTATGAGGAAAAAAGGGGAAAGGTATGTTATTATTAACAAATGTAGTGTGTGATTTCAGAAGAATTTTGCAAATGAGCCTAATTGTCTAAATTCTTTACATAAGTGTCTTGGGAGCTAGTCACATTTCAAAGTAATATAAAATCTTTCAGACCATTGGGACTGGATCATATGAAAAATAATAGCTATGTTCACTCTCGAAATTCCTGTTTCTAATACAAATCATGCATTAAACATCAGAGATTTTGTGGGAAGAATTTTAGGCTATTATGCAAAGCCCATGAAAATAGAATTACAAAATACTCTTGAGCATTCATACTCCTGCACACCCTGTTATGGAAGGGAGGATTTTTTGGTGGGTGACATGAACTTGAATATATACCGGGTAAACAAAACAAATCATGGCTTTCTGGTAGAAAACCTTTTCAATGAGTATATTTAGAGCAATATCACCTCTTTCCTAGACCATATTTGAAGTGATTTTATTAGGTAGCTTTGTCTACTCTGTGTAATTTAAACAAGATTACAACATTGCTAGGTCATACCTATAATACATAAGCCAAAAATAAAAATAAGTAAAAAGCAAAACAAGATCATCTCTCTGAAAATTAAGTAGTCTAATTTAGACTTTGGACATGACCCAATAAATCAGATAATTTATAAAATATATATGAAAAAGTTTTTTTTCTGTTTAGAAAGCCAAATTTTGTTTTTATCGATAATCTGCTTTGTTTTAAAAATAGCTGGATTGCCTCAGACATGGAGAATAACTAGATTTTTTTATTTGACCAGATTTGTGCAGAGATTCAGGTCACTTGGCCATTACAGACAGTTGAATAGATTTTCATTCTCAAGACATTTCAGCATTTATAATATAATTGCTTTAGGGTTTTTTTTCTTTAATACTGAAAATTATTCCCTAGAACAAGTGTACCAGCCCTAATACTTGAATTAAGGCATAGCAATATGTTAATTGTAAGAGTAGACCCGAAATTTAACCCTGGATGAAAAATATGCATGTCATTCAAAACAGATGAGTTGTGGGATTTTTAAAAAACATAGTTACATTATAACTATGATTTTTAATAGTTAATTAATAGATAATGTAACATAGTTACATTATAACTATGATTTTTAAAAAGCATAGTTATATTATATATTAATATATAAACTGTTGATTGGTTGAAATATCTCTGTGTAATTTGCTTTCCATGTGATGTGCTCTACACATGTATTTCAGGTCTTTCCTAAATGTGGTTTCAGCTTTCATAAATAAAGTAAAAGTTCTTTAGGGGCACCTGGGTGGCTCAGTGGGTTAAAACCTCTGCCTTCAGCTCAGGTCATGATCCCAGGGTCCTGGGATGGAGCCCCACATCGGGGGCGGGGGGGTGTCTCTGCTCAGCAGGGAGTCTGCTTCTCCCTCTCTCTCTGCCTGCCTCTCTGCCTCTTTGTGATCTCTCTCTCTGTGTCAAATAAATAAATAAAATCTTTAAAAAAAAAAAAAGTTAAAGTTCTTTAGAACAAAGCAACAATCGTAAACAACCTAGATATATAAATAGCTAAATATCAGGGCAAGTGGAAGAAGTGAGTTAAGGGAGCCATCTCAATTTTTTTCACCAAATTTTTTGTTTTATGCAAAACTCAACCCATCTCTCTCTCTTTAGAAAAGATCTTAAGTGAATAGAAGTATGAAATTCAAAATGTTCTGTTTTGCAATGTAGACAAACATCTGAAAGGGGTACTATGTTTTTAAATGTAAGAATTAATAAAAATAACGATGTCCTGTTACGTATTATTTCTCCTTTTAGCGGAAGTACAGAGTGAAATTGAAAGAATCTTTGAGTTGGCGAGATCTTTGCAACTGGTTGTTCTTGACGCAGACACCATCAATCACCCAGCGCAACTTATAAAGACTTCTTTAGCACCAATTATTGTTCATGTAAAAGTCTCATCTCCAAAGGTAATTAGCTCACTTCTGCCTTACAGATTAGAAGCTCATTTCCTTTGGAATATTCTTTGCTCTGTGCTTTGTTGTTAGTGGGTAAGGAAAATATCTTATATGCTTTTTAATGGGCAGTTTTTAATTCCCACAGTCTGTACAGGTTCTAGAAATTCTAAGATAGCAAATAAAGAATAGCCATTGTTTTAAAGAAGGTCACTCTCTATTGTGGTTCCCCAGATAGGCAGTTATGCAAGAATACAATGTAATAGAAATAAAAAATTAAGAAAGGTTTGGAAAAGGAAGTATGGCTTTTCAGAGACTTTAGGTTATATCCTAGTTAATTTCTTGGGCAATATTGATTCTTGTAGTGCCTATATTCTCTCCCCGACTGAGCGAGTACATAGTTCAGGAAAGGTATATGCATTTTTCATATATAAAGTCAAACATCACTGTATAAAATATCTTATGGAAAAGTTATAGACATATATGTGCTCAGATTGGGTCTGCAAGGAGTAAGGTATTCTGTGATTAAACACAGTGGGATATCTGCCCTGTGTCTTTATGCCACAAAGGTAGATAAAAATAAAAGTGAGACAGCCTCAAATTGGTCTCTTTTGATTAGGTTGTTCTTTCATTTTTAAGAAGTGATGATATTCTAAAAAGTTAATGTGAAATAGATATCCTAGGGAGGTGTTACTTTAATAATTAGTTTATTTTCAGTGCCTCCGAGAGTGCAGTTTGGCGCTCTGATGCAATTCAACTTCCAACCAGAGCAGTAGTCGCCTCTCACAGATGGAGAAGGTCTAAAGAAGCTGTGTCCTTCCCCAACCCTCAGCCTTCCATCTCTGCAGGCACTCATTCTGCATGGGATGCACTTGGGAATCGTGACCAAACCAGAAACTTTTGGGAGCCATGAGAATGGATTGAACCTGCCTTGACCATCTGGAGGTCTCTTTGGCCCCGAACTGAGGGGGATTCAGACACCCTTCATTGCAGCAGAATAGATTTCAACCTCTTTTGCTCGATGCCCTAGTCACCGAGGGGTCATTAAGTGTAGAAACAGGGGCTTCTGTGGACATACACGCTGAGGTGTCATAGAGCCTCACTGACCAGTACTATTTTGGGGTGAGGGCCCTATTTCAGCTAAAAAAAAAAAAGGATGGGAGAGGGAGTGTATGGCAAGTGCAGTTATAGCCATGCCTGCATGACACAGATATTCACTGTTTATGGGTAGCAATATGCCAGAGCAAATGTGTTGCCTAGATTTCTAATGTGAAATCTTGTTAATGTAAACTGGAACACCTCAATAATTATCAGTGACCAAAAGGACCAGATATATAAATGATTGATTTTTTTTTAAAGATTTTATTTATTTACTTGGCAGACAGAGATCACAAGTAGGCAGAGAGACAGAGAGAGAGGAGGAAGCAGGCTGTCCGCAGAGCAGAGAGCCTGATATGGGGCTCGATCCCACGACCCTGGGATCATGACCTGAGCCGAAGGCAGCGGCTTTAACCCACTGAGCCACCCAGGCGCCCCTATAATTGACTGATATTTATCTGATGTGGAGATAGTGATCTAAAATATTACTTAACTGAATTTGGACATAAATGACTTGGTACAGATCAGTTCCTCCACTTTTGCAGGGCTCTCTTTAAATTCTCTGGGTGGGGCACCTGGGTGGCTCAATCAGTTACGTGTCTGCCTTCAACTCAGGTCATGATCCCAGGGTCCTGGGATTGAGCCCCGGTTCAGGCCTCCTGCTCAGTAGGGAGTCTACTTCTCCCTCTCCCACTCCCCCTGCTGTGCTCTCTCTCAGTCAAACAAATAAATACACTCCTTTAGAAATGTTTAAAAGTAAAGAAATAAATCAAATCTCTGGGTAAAATCTAGTGCAGGAACTTGAGATCCCTGCAGCACCCCACACCGACAGAGAATAGGATGCATATATCAAAGCCACTGCAAGTGAGAGCCAGTGTAAGCAGGTGATGTCATTACAGAGTTTATATATATGATTTTTTCATATTGAATTTCCTCTCTATTAATACTCAGGGCTGGCCAGACTATATAAAAGGCCTTGGTTTGTTCATTTTTCTTTTAACTCATTGATTCATGTCTTTTTCTATCAGGTTTTACAGCGGTTGATTAAGTCTAGAGGAAAGTCCCAAAGCAAACACTTAAATGTTCAACTGGTGGCAGCTGATAAACTTGCACAATGTCCCCCAGTAAGTACCATCATTTTTTTGCATTCGTCATTCTTGCTGGGACAGGAGAGGCTGGCGTGTTTTTTGTTTTCCCATTACTGTTGTCATTTTGTTCTAGAAGGATGGTGATGATCTGTTGTCATAAACATAAAGGGTTTTTCACACAAACTGCTGCTGTCCTGTTGGCTACACTCAGGCATCCAGAACTGGGTGTGTGTGCCACGTAAGAAGAACTGAACCTAGTGTCTGGTGTCCCATCGCTTGCCTGCTACCTTGATGACCGTGCAAATACTCGGCAGACTACTTAATCCAGTCGTGCGGACACGTTTATGAAAAGAGAAAAACAAATAAAACATACTAATTTGACTTCCCTTTAATTTTTCTGCCAGAAAATTCCAGTAGGCAGAAAAGATGTGACCTTGAAGGTTGAGAATTTATGAGAACTAGAAGAACCCTACGGTTATAGCAGATGAAGAGGTCAGGGTTAAGTAGGATGAAAAATTATATTATAGCAACGTATGTCCTGGTACCATTGCCAGAAAGCAGCTGCTGAGGTGGAAGCCAAGAAAATGGCAGGGATTTGGGTGGGGGGAGGTGCTGACTGTTCTCCTGTGGGTCACCAGTGGCTGATCCATGTCTACTGCTCAGCTGATTTACTACTTCTGTGCCTGTGTTTCTCTAAAGTAAACAACTGTCTTTCCTATTGATTTAATTTACTAGGTTTTAAATACATACTTGTGTAAGGATCATTTATACTCTGTGGAAGCATAAAATCTAATTCAGTTGTTTAGAGAGACAATACAGCATAGCTGTTAAAAGCATGGACTCTGAATCCAGATTGCCCATGTTCAAATCCACTGGTTTTATAATGTTTTTTTTTTTAATATTTTATTTATTTGATAGAGAGATCACAAGTAGGCAGAGAGGCAGGTAGAGAGAGGGGGAAGCAGGCTCCCCGCTGAGCAGAGAGCCCGATGCAGGGCTCAATCCCAAGACCCTGAGATCATGACCTGAGCAGAAGGCAGAGGCTTAACCCACTGAGCCACCCAGGTGCCCCCCTGGTTTTGTAATCTTGAGCAAGTACTTTCCTCACTGGGTTGGTGTAAGGTTTCAATGAGTGAGTATGTGGTAAAGGTTTCAGGACAGAGCCTGGCACAGAATAAGCACCAGCTAGGTGTTTCTGTTAAAATTATCAGAGATACTTTTCATTCTGCCATGGCTGACCTGTCAGGCTCTGTAAGGATGTGTTCCTGTCTGGTTCACTGTTATATCTCAGTCCTTCATTATGATAGGTCCACAGTAAATATTTATTGACTAAGTGAATGAGGGAAAGGCAGTAAGTGTAGGATGCATCCTTTTATCAGATGCTTATCAGATAGGCCAGACGTGAAGCTAGATGCTTTACATAGCTTATCTCTAATCTTCACTGTTACCTAGTAAGGTAGGCAGTATTATCCCCATTTTGTAGATGAGGCTACTGAAGGGAGAGAGGTTAAATGACTTTCCTAAGGTCACACAGCAAATTAGAACTAGATTAGATTTATCTGGCTTCAAAGCCTGTGTCCTGTCCTCACAGTACCCCCTACCTGTACACAGACCTGGTTACCTGCCCCACAGATAATTTGGATAGGCTGGAGTCTGGAGTGCTATGTTAAGAAGTCTAACTTCACATTGCCTACGAAGTCCACTTACAAAATGGAATGTATAGCTCAAACCCTGTGTGTAAATACAAGAATGTACTACACAGGGACACCTGGGTGGCTCAGTTGGTTAAGCAGCTGCCTTCAGCTCAGGTCATGATCCCAGGGTCCTGGGATGGAGTCCCACATCGGGCTCCTTGCTCGGCAGGGAGCCTGCTTCTCCCTCTGCCTCTGCCTACCACTCTGCCTGTGCTCGCTCTCTCTCTCTAACAAATAAATAAAATCTTTAAAAAAAAAAAAAAAGGAATGTACTACACAGCCCTGACTCGACAGTCCTTACCAGCTAATGGAAGTTAACCCTTACTGAGCAGCTACGAAATGCTAGGACTATGTTATTGTTTCCAATTTTTAGAAAAGTCTTAGAGTTGTGTCAGTTTGGGTCTTCCGGGAAGCAGACACCTAAATGGAATTATAAGTGAAATTTATTGGGGAAAATACCTGTGAAAGACTAAAAACAGAGAAAGAGGACGGAACAGGCTAGTAGAGCCTTCTGACCAGACCAGACTAGTCTCATGAAAGGAAGGGAGGAAGGAGGGAGAAATGGAAAGCAGGAGCCTCAGACTGATATGTAACTTTTCTTACAAGTTTGTCACATGTTGGACAGAACTGTTCAGGCTCTAGTCCTCATGCTGTGCTCAGGCACTGGCTAGGAGCAGCCTGTGGAGAAGACAGCATTGGCTTAGACCAATGCTGTGGTCATTCCAGAAGGTGCCACAGTTCCCCCATCACCCTGCACCAGGCTATCTGCTGACTGGACTCATGACTGTGGGTTTTCCAGGAAATCTGAGCATAGGCCTCTATGACCACGCTCATAGATAACATTATCCTTACTTCCTAGAAGGGAAAGCTAAGTCCCTGATTAGGAAAGTTGTTGGGGGTAACAATTAGGAAATGAGCCCCAGATTCAACCCTAGGTCTGTCCAACTCCAACAAACCTCCATTCACTGCACCCTTCCACCTCTACAGAGCTGTGTAGTGCAGGTGAGTCTATGGCCCCCCTCTTTGCTGTGAAGAGACATCTCCAGGATAGAACAAAGTCATCAAATGGTAATGGGGGTTGTTAAGGAAATTGAGGGAGTTGAAGGTGAGAGTTCCAGTTCAGGCAACCATTGGCCAAGTCCATGTGGTCCTTCAGGATGGATGTTCTGCTGTATCAGACCTCATCTGGGGCAGAGAATCTTGGTAAGTGAGGAGACAGTGAAGTCCCTGCTCTCTGACCTCTGCAAGAGATTCCTTTCTTTTCTGTGTCTGAGGGAGAAGAGGTCTCTCCTCCCTCTTTTCCCTTCTTGTTGCTATTAATGGAACTTCCTATTTGCTTTTGTTTGTCTAAAAGCATCCCCACCTTCCTTTGTTTCCTGAGTCAGTTAGCAAATCTCTTCAACCAATGTAGACTTTTGGGAAACAAAACAGCAGGTAGGGAAAGGGAGAGCTGGCAATTTCCTGCCACAGCGTGTCCCCCTACCCCCCACCCCCACCAGACAAGGAAGCCCAGATCCTGCCTCCTGCATGAGTGGTAGGAAAGAAAGGGAGAAAATACAAAAG
>RCUC01128983.1:0-17599 GCA_003697995.1 Taxidea taxus jeffersonii | reverse complement strand
AAACACGGTCCTTTCTCACGAAAGATTATGATGAAGAACATTTCATGCTTTGCCTCCACTCCTCCCACTCATTAGGATTTTACTACGATGACTTCAATCTGCACATTTGTGCTTTTTATAAAATTAAATATTCAAATCCAGGTCAACGGACTATCTCTACAAATGCTCGGGCTTTATATTTTGTCCTTGGGATTGCCCAGATTTCTGCATATACATCCCCAATCTTTCTTGCTCAGTTTATTTCTGTGAAGGGATCGTTATCAGCATTATTAGGAGTTGGTCATTTTCTGCATTTTTCTGTGAAACTATGACTGTTGCAGAGAAGCAAAAATATTGATTTCTGGATTGAACTTGTACTGATGTTACTTTAGCCTGTTAAGATGGACTTAATTTCATTTTGCCTTTACTTCTCTCCAAGTAGACTGAAGATCAAAGTAATTTTGTCTCATATGAAAAGAAATTTCATCGGAGACGCGTGCGTGGCTCCGTGGCTTAAGCGACTGCCTGTGGCTCCGGTCAGGATCGCAGGGTCCTGGGATCGAGAGTCACATGGGGCTCCTTGCTCAGCGGGAAGCCTGCTTCTCCCTTTGTCTACTGCTCCCCCTGCTTGTGCTCTCCGTCAAATAAATAGATAATACCTTTGAAACAAAATAATAAAAGGATCTTTTATCATCTGCTTCCGTGTCTCATTACCTAAAGTAAACAAAACGAGTCTAATAATGGTGATGAAAAGTGATGTCAGCATCTTGCACCCAAACAAAAGAGGCATCTTCCAGAGTCAATATTAGACTCGATTGCTGTTTTGGGTCAATGATATTTATCATTTATAAGCAGTTTCTTTCTCCACCTGTTTCACTTACATTTTTTTGCCCTTTTGTCTAAGTAGGCTCAGGCCCATCATGAAGCCCAACGTGGGGCTTAAACTCAGCACCTCAAGACCTGAGCGGAGATCAAGCGTGGGAGGCTTCATCGACCGAGCCACCCAGGCCCCTCGATTTTTTATCGGTAAGGGCTCCTGTGTTTATCAAATATCTACATGACATCCACAGATGTAATCACATGGATATGACTCACTTCCATTTCTATTGTCATAATTAAGGTGACATAATTCTTGAAGTTGAAACGTTGTTCACTTATGAAATTTTAGTGGATTCTATTATTCTTTGTAGCTATCCCGGTGTAATACCTGCCAACATTTTATGCAGATGTTTCACCTGTAATCATAAAGAAAAGTATTCTATTTCCTTTTAAATTTCACCATCCCATCTTTTAATGAATGTGATTATACTCATGTATAAAATGAATTGACAATTTGCATGTTTTCTATTAGAAGATAGCATATATGCAACCCCCAAAAACCTCCTGGTGATCCCCTATTTGCCTAAAAGCGGCATTTGCAAAGGTGTCTCTCGGCCCCGTTTCCCTAGAAGGACAGAGGTGACTCCCTGTTGAGGACTTCAGACCCCACTGGCCTGAAGAAGGCACCAGGGGCGTCTACAGGACAAATTCCGCTGGCTAGCCTTCATGCCCACCCGGTGAAGCCCTACGCGGTTTCCCTTCGCCATTTCTCCCCAGTACCCTCTTCTTTGTTGAAGACGCTATAGAGCTGGAACTCTAAGTCACCTGGGGGAGCTCATTTTCCCTATCTCCCGGGTCTCTGTGTGCAGGAGGTGTGCACGTTAATACGCTTTTTTGTTTTCCTTGTGTTAATCTGCCTTTTGTGACGGGGTGTGAGCCGAGACGTCCGAACGGTAGGCAGAGAAACAATTACTCTTCCTCCCCTATACCGCTGTCTCCAGGGTCTTAAATGGGAGCTTCTCCAACTCGAGCTTGGGTTTAGGACCACGTGGAAAGCTTCTTAAATGACAGATTCCTCTGGGCCTCGTCCCTGCACCAAATGTATTCCATTCAGTGAGACGGGGATCCTGACGATTTCTGTTTCTAACAAGCTTCCAGGTGGTGCCCACAGGGCTGGCTCATCCTCACTCTTAGAAATGCCATCAATTATGCTGGAATTATTAAATAAGTAAATATAAACCAGCCATTAAGCCATCTACTAAATTACGCATTTTAGTAGTATATTTTTTAAAATATTTTGTTTGTTTATTGGAGAGGGAGAGAGAGCACAAGCAGGGGGAGCAGCAGAGGGAGAGGGAGAAGCAGACTTCCCACGGAGCAGGGAGCCCAACGTGGGACTCCATCCTAGGACCCTGGGATCATGAACTGAGCCAAAGGCAGATGCTTAACTGACTGAGCCACCCAGATTGTTTTTGTTTTTGTTTTGTTTCGTTTTAAAGCTTGAAGTTTCCTACATTCTCCATGTCAATTCTGAAAGGTTATGTTTTCCCAGGAACCATCCACTTCCCCTGCATTATCCAGGAAGTGGTACATCATATTCTCCTATCACTCCTCCCTTAGGTGGGTCAGATTTTCTTGAATCAAGGCACGTCTCTGCATTTCCATAATTTTCCAAATAGTTTGGAAGGTCTGAAATGGACCAGTGCATGCAGCATCGGTGGATTTCCCAGCCGTTGGAGGAAGCCTCATCACCAGGAACGGTATTCCATTCAATTCTTCTGGGTTAAAACTGGATGCGGTGCTTTTTGTGGATCTTACCAGCAATCAGTAACAGCTTTGCTTGCTTCCAATGGGTGATGGTCCAAATGGTATGGAACGTTCGGGTTCAGGGAATGCTGGATGATTCCTACCCTGCAGCTTTAATGATCGATAAAACACGCCTCCAGAGTCCACTCCAAGACCCAAGATGTGTGCCGCTTTGGCTTCTGTCTCTACAGAGATGTCGCCAAGATGGCTTACGGTTCAATGCCAACTGTTGTCTTTTTTTTTTTTTTTTTAATTACAAGCCGGGGCACCTGGGTGGCTCATTCTATTGAGTGCCCGACTCTTGGTTCTGGCGAAGGTTATGATCTCAAGGTCGTGGGATCAAGCCCCGCGTCAGGCTCTGTGCGCAGAGGGTGGTCTGCTTGAGGATTTCTCTCTCTCCTCCTGCCCCTCTTCCCCACCTCCCTTCTCTCTCTAAAATAAATAAATCCTTTAAAAAAATTACAATGCCAACTTGACCCACCTCCTTCCCCCATTCAGACCTAAAATCCCCCCAATTATGGCTGAGATGATGTTACTTGTGCTATTCCGTTTTGTTACCAAATATCTTAAGGTGTTATGACCCCCAATTTTTACCTCTTATACTGTTTCTACTATTAACTGCCATTGTTACTACTATGTAACAATATTGTTTCTGCTATTAACTACTATTGTTACTGTTTCTAGCATTAACAACTATTCTACTATTAACTGCTCTCTGTGTAGGACCCTTTACCCTTATTTCCAGAAGACAATGTTATTCATAATCAACATATTATAGGACACTTCCAACTGTGCATGACTCTGTCCATCCATCTGATCATACACTTGAAATTTTTGAACAAAGGAGAAAACTGTACAATATACATCTTTTTGTCACAGTCGTGCCGTAGCTCAACATTTTTAAAATCAAACTGAATATTGGTGGATTTTTTTTCCAGGATGTGTTTTTGTTTCTCAAAGATCCTTCAATATAAACCTTTCCTCTGGAATTCTACGTAAATCACGTTACCAACTTCTCGCCATATCACAGTTCACCGTTATTTTACAGCCTTTCTCTAGAGCATGAAACAGACCGTCTGTCCAAGGCATTAAAGACAAATAACATCAGACCGTCTGTCCAAGGTCACTCCCCAATTTTTACAGTTTCACATTAAAGACAAATAACATAGGAATTATAAAGAAATTATGTCTTTTAAGCTGTACCCCCTGTTTTCTTTAATTGAAATGGCAGTTTTTAACAAGCTGTTCCCATTGAGTCACAACTGGTTTGGTAAATAAGGACATTTGTGTTTTACGCTTGACTAAATGATCGGAGTGAAGACCAAAACCAAAACAAAAACAAAAAAAGAGAGAGAGAGAGAGAATAGAAAAGCGAAGCATGTTATATTTTGAGCATCCATGCAAGCCACAGGACTGCAAGCCCACAGAACACATAGGAGGTAACACAAACGGTAACTTCTACCGTTGAACACATACATGACTTGGCGACGAAGCCCCACACACGAGCAGGGGAGTGAGCAGTCACGTACAGGTTCCCCAAACAAACCAGGCCTACTTCCACCAGTCGATCGAAAAACCCGAACCGGGTAGGAAACAAACTGTTGCTTCCTTTGAGATTGTCACACACGCAGGGTACGGCATGGGACTTCGATTTTATCTGCCCCACTGAACTCAGGGACAATCCAGGAGCGAGGACCACAGCCCCGAATTAGAATTCTCAGTCCATGGGGTCAAACCCTCCGGTGGATGTTCATAAAAATCTATGTTCCAGGAATACCTCTCAGTGACGATTCTCCAACTAATGTTCTGAGGATTCCTTCAGTCTTAGAGAGTGGTGAGGATTCCGAGAGAGTGCATCTCTGTATTGTTTTCCACTGCGGAAATTAAAACGGAGACGGTTCCAGAATATATTGCTTGGTAATGCTACGTGAGAACATCAATAACAGATTTGTAGGAAATCAGCATATTCTGCAATCTGAAAACGTAAAAGGGTGTCATTGTTTTTATACTCTCGAAAATCTCTGTGGGGCGCCTGGGTGGCTCAGTGGGTTAAAGCCTCTGCCTTCGGCTCAGGTCATGATTCCAGGGTCCTGGGATCGAGCCCCGCATCGGGCTCTCTGCTCAGCAGGGAGCCTGCTTCCCCCCCCTCTCTGCTTGCCTCTCGTCTACTTGTAATCTCTGTCAAATAAATAAATAAAATCTTACAAATAAATAAATAAGTAAAAAAGAAAATCTCTGTAATGCCTGGCTCTGTAAGGGACTGGATTCTACTATCTGCTGGGAAAAAAAACCAAAAATCCACTCTTGTCTAGCTATGTGGTTGGAAAACAGGAGTATTTTAATAGCTTCCTTGGAGAACTATGGACATTCTTCTTTGATGTTGCATCCACATTCTATTAAGAGTAGTTTCTTAACAATTAACTAAAATTTGGAATCTATAAACGCTTCCTATGCTTTTATAGTGAAATCCATGGGTATGCCTTCCATTTCAGAAGGATATTTTAGCCACGCATGATTCTGTAACATGATGCATTATTCATGTACAAAGTAATGCTTCTGTATGTTTTGCAGATCCTCTAATAATTTGGACATCGTACTACTAAAAAGTACTAAAAACCTCAATTGTTAAAATCACTACGGGCTTCCTCAGAACGGTCTTTAAGCAGCGGGGAGCTGTCAGAGATCACTGTTACCTGTTGTTTTCGGAGCGACCGTTTCACTGTCATCACTTTCAAAAACAACGTCTTCGAAATTATGCAGTCCGACGTGTACGTAGCGGCCACTCTTTTAAGCGGACATGACATCCCGCAAGAAAAGCGACCCACTGAGCACAAGACCCAAAGAACGAGACGAGCACTTTCCCCCACGAAAACCGTGACATCGTTACCAGTATGCACACATGTCCCGTCTCATCACAGTGAGTACTGATTAGACTTACGCCCCAGTGTTGAGACTTGATGGCATCAGGACTGTTCCCTGCTCCGGGAAGGGCATCCCTCAGTGAAACAGGGCTGTGATACACTAGCAGTGCAGCAGAGGAGACAAAATGACAACACACACCGTTGCGTATCACGGCGTTGACTTGCGCGAAGGAACCAGGGCTCTGCGGATCAGACTTCAAGAAACCACACTTTAGTTTCTTAAGGGTCATTGGTTCCCACCAATATCTTTTTACTCTACATAACAAAGTGTGTTTTTTTTTCTTTTAAATTGTTATCAGATAATCATTCTTGATTGGACAGATTTTTAAAGGTCCACGACTGATGTTTGGAAAGCTATCTGGACCTATGCCCGGTCTCCTCTCACGTATGAAGCATCTCTATTTGCAAAATGTGGAACAAAGTCTTCAGGCCAGGAAGAATCTTGGAAAAAGTCACAGAGTGAGTTGCAAACCTGTTGCAATGGGTAATCATCTTCCAATCCCCAGAGTGAACGGTGCTAAGCTCTCACGAATCGTTGAGTCATGAATTATAACAAAATGATTGATCTAGAGGAGGTACTAGGTAGAAAAATTGCTTGCCTGGAGAAACCGAATTGAGTTGGGCCCAGGAAAAGCACAGAATGAAGAGAGGCAGGTTCATGCCAATCCATCACGAGATGTCTACGGGGAGGCTGGCAATGCCCGGAGAACTCTTAGAACAGAGTCCTTACGGGCATCCCAAAGGCAACACAGAAGAGGTTCGGAAAAGAGAAAAATGCAAAGCCAATAACTCGTACCATCACCTTCTTGGGAGAGAACAGGTCAGAGCAGTCAATGAGCAATGTGGACAGTGCAGATTTTTGCTAGTGGCAGGTGTCCTCCAAACAACATTTCCTACCTCCCCATCCCAACAGGCATGAAACTGCAAATGCTCTTGGGGGCCCCTTCTGCTAGCCAAGCTATGGCGGCCTTCTCTACCTCTAGAACCCGCTCAGGAGAAAGGGTCTTATCAGAATAGCGATGGGTCCTCCCCTCCAAAGAAACAAAGTCCTTCGAGAATTTTATTTTATTTTTAAAAATTTTTTAAAGATTTTATTTATTTATTAGTTAGAGAGACAGAGAGAGCGAGCACAGGCAGACAGAGAGGCAGGCAGAGGCAGAGGGAGAAGCAGGCTCCCTGCCGAGCAAGGAGCCCGATGTGGGACTCGATCCCAGGACGCTGGGATCATGACCTGAGCTGAAGGCAGCCGCTTAACCAACTGAGCCACCCAGGCGTCCCAGTTCGAGAATTTTAAATGCACACCACATGTAGCTAATTTGGTGTTCTATCAAGGGACTCTTGGACCCTCCAGACTTTATCCATGATGTCAAGCTAAGAATCCCTGTATAAGGGCTATGTTTATTCCAAAGTTCAATGTCCCTAGAACATTTTCTGAGCATCATTAATGGAATCATTCTTAACTGACCATGCTGGAATTCTGCAGCCTTCCCTGAGTATGTGAGGATGTTCTCCTTGTAACTCCTTACACGACAACACGTATCCTCTGGCTTCTGGAAATTTCAACTTGGACTTAACGTCCTTAATGTGGACTGTACTTTAAGCAGAAGTAGCAGCCGAAGCAAGTCTCAAGTCACTCAGCACCTCATTTTCCCTGCCAGTCTTCAGCTCATAATTATGCAAATGGAACCTTGCCTTTTGCTAGAACTCATAATTCACCCCCTAAGGGCTCTGGGTTGACAACTGTTTATTGAAAAACTGCCACACATCCAGGGCTCTGCCAGGCCCTCCCAATCCATGGCATGGCCCGCTATCAAGGAATGCACAATGCAAATGAAAAGTCAAGGCTCCCATTAGAAAGGATTAGTGAAAAGGAAAAGACACGGTGTCATCAAGTCTTGAGCCAGAGGCTTGATTGGAGTATCAGAGTTCAGGGGAAAGGGATGTTTGAGGAAGTCCCGTCACACATCAGTCTGATAGCCCTTAAGTAGGGATTCTTAGCTTGACATCATGGATAAACTGTGGAGGATCTAAGAGTTCTTTGATGGAAATTGAATCTGGGGTAAATGGCTGGGGACAGAGTTCCATAACTGGCTAATTTCCGAGTCTGGTCCTTTTGGGGGATATTGCGTATCAACCCTGACCATCTACGTGGGCACACCATCAGGGGTCTACACATTATTAGCTTGGTACGTTCAAGGGCATTTGGCATTTCTTCCAAAGCGAGTGTTCTGATAAGGGCCACACGAGATTCAAGATGAAAAACACAGGCTATATCCTATAACACAACGGCAAGGAATTTTTCTTCCAGCTATGGAGTTATATTATAGATATCTCCTCTTCCCTGCATCTTTTCCACTGCCCGTCCAGACTGAACAAGAGATAAGGCAAACTTATACACCAGACATGTTACTGTCTCCTACTCTTCTACGAGACAACAGAACGACGTCCAGAGGGAGGACCACACTGTGCATCAGTGACATTATCCAGTGGTTCCTGGGTGGCTTCTACTAGCCGAGAGTCGATATGTGGATGTGTGCATGGGAGCTTAGGGGAGACAGATGGACAAGAAGATGCAAGAACGAAGACCCTATGGTTGACACCCACACAGAGTGAGCGAGCCAGAAGAGAGCTGCAGAGACCAGCCATCATTAAACAGCATCATGAGGCTACCACGGACCCTTGTTGAGAATGCTGGAGAAGCACAGATACAGGGTCTAGAGGTGCCGACCATCCGACTGACACACTGAGAATGAGAATTTCATAACAAAGAAGTGCACGTTGAGAGCCAAAACGCCTTCCTGCACTGCGGAAACGACCACATCAAGTGGAAATCAATACGGAAGACGGTGTTGATACTTGACGGTGATCTAACACTTAACGGACCCTTGGAGAAGTCTAAGCACTCATCAACGCGGGCTAGGCTCCAGGCGGTGCTTTCCTCTTCAATGGTCCGTGTAATTTGGGGAGTAGGCTACGTCAGTAAATAACAGAAAAGAGGCAAAACACTACAAGAGTGAACAAAGAAAATTTAAGATACGTAAGGCATTAAACTGACAGCGACCAAAAACCCTAACATACGCACTAAATAGGTGATTTCATGTAAAAGGCAAGTTAAGCCGTAGTGCGCTAACAGACAAATCATGTAATGTGTGATACAAACAGTAAGGATACAAGCATTATCTTCCATCACAAGGACTATCCTCTCCAAAGTTGGATTTTCTTCGGAGCTGTGGTATGGATAGGCATTTCAACGTGTTGTTCCCATTTCTGGGTTTCTTGGTGGAAATGCCTTCAGGACGACATACCGCGGTCAACGTGTAATCGCCCCTGGGGAGACACTGACTAATGATTTTGTAGCTTCGGTGTTGCAGCTGACTTGGACTTCTCACCCCCTATGCTTAATTAATGACAATTTTAATAGGACGATCGCTTCAGTGAACAGAACATGAAGATGTTCCTGGTACCAAAAGGACTGGAAGAGTGTCCTGGCCAGTGGTTCTCTATCCTGCCATTCTGGGAAAGACCAAAGGGCTGACTTAGTAGAAAATGCCTTTGATCCAGGAAGTAAGTGGGGTTCATGAAATTTTTATTAGTGAATAACTAAAAACCAGCACTTTTTTTTAAAATCTCTCTCTCTCTCACAAAGTCACTTATGGAATTATCTAACCCAGTTGAAATAAATTCACTTCACATTTGGGTTTTAAAACTCATTAATTTCAAGGTTCTCGTTAAGGCCCGTCTTGCTCTCCAACAGTTGAGTCTGCCCTAACAAAAACCTCCACCAACAGAGCATCCTCTTTCTCCACTCATTAAATTCTACCCTGCCCTTTTACCTGCCTGGAACGCCAAAATTTACCCAGTACAAGAGTGACACAGTTGTGGCTAATTCTTCGTGCCGACAATTAATATGATGCTTGTTCTCTCATAGTACAGAATTCCCTTATTGGATGCCACTTCATCTATAAAGTCCAGATATTGGGACTCTGAAATCCAGGCTCACTATAGGCTCAATGTTCTGATCTTATGTCTTGGTTTTTACCGTCAGGCATCCTGATGGACAACCCCGGTATGCAATTCCCTTATGAGTGTACTGTGCCTTAATGCCCTTCTTCATGACTTTCTCAAACACAGGATATGTGCACCTCACGGACCGCATGAACCCAATGAGCCTTGTCACTCACGGGGACGGACGCTGCATCTTCCCGTCTCTCATTTCAGCACCACGGTACTAGACAGCTCCACAACCCACCAACATCCCTAGGCAGCTCCATGATCTCACTGCTCTGAAGACCTCTGGGGTTCCTGCTGGGAAGTTAACACCCCGGGGTCACCCTCAACCCAAAGGTTGGGAATCAGTGGTTGTGGGAATCAGTGGCTAAAATGCCCTCAACTTCATATCCTTGTTTCCCAACAAATTTTACCAAAAATGTCCCAATGAGCTTTCATGAGAGGTTGAGCAGTGTCCTTCTACTTCTCGTGTGAAATGGAAGATGGTTTTAGTTACATGGGTACGGAATTCATGTCCTACTGGGATTTCATTTTATGAAGAAACACACGGTTAGTGTGCCTCAGGGGTACCTTTTTGGTAGGCAGTGTTTCAAAGTCAACGGCTGAAGATTTGGGGTGGCTTTATATCCAGAGACTGGTTGAACAGGAAAGCTAGCTCCACTGTAATTTTGTCTGAAAAAGTGGTTGAAACAGAAATGGAAATTGCCATCAAACACAGAAGATTGCTTTCGTGCAATTTCTCTGTTTTATGTTCAAACACATTTATTTTCAGAAACATTGTCTGTCTCTTTCTTTCCAAGGGATCAAACTCGCAACTTATCCTCGAGTCTCTTTGCTTAAATGGCCTCAGAATTAAGCTGCACAATGCCTTGCTTCTTCAAAGCACCCAGATCTACTCCCGCAGAATTCCTGGAGAGACCACAGGGCGTCTCTTAGAACAGACAACACCAAAGAGGCTTCACGGTTCCTGCATCTTCTTTGCCTCTTCTCACAGACGCCCATAGCTAGGAAAACCATATTATACAGAGAAACCTTCAGAGGTCTGTGCTTAGGATCACAGAATGCAGCAGGATAAAAACCCAGATCAAATAACCCCACACAAAGAGCTCCTACGGTTAAGTACCCGTTGTCTTCCACCGGCTGCACTTAGATGTAGCACGCTGTTCAGAAACGTCCGTTCCGCCGTACCCATGTTCCCCGACTCTCATCCTTTCTCCCAAACTGTCGGATAAATTGCCTTCCAATTGCTCAAATCTCCTCTGCCATCACAGATCACTCTCGGGGTTTGTCTCTGTACAAAATCAACTCTTAAAATGACTGATCACCCACGTCCTGCTCTTCCCTCCAACTCCCAGTGTTGGGCACCCGCGTTTACGCTCTGCCTCGTTGACTCACATTTCAGACGTGGGAGCGGAAAAACATCAGCACCGGGCTTACTGGGAAATTAGCTCTCAATTATTACTAAAAAGCAAACAAACAACAACAAAACAAGAACATCACTCTTGAATTCTTTGAGAAGGGAGCACTGATGAGTCTTGACTTTCATCAAAGAGAAAGAAACATCTATGAGCGAAACAGAAGTCAACGTGTGACCCACAAGGATGGTGATGCGGTCAGCGTGCACCATGGCGCCCGGCTGTCTTGGAAGCCATCTCATGCTGGTGGACATAAACAAAGACCCCCTCCCCGCCCTCAAATGCAAGCAAACAAAGGCTGGTGTAGCAAGAGAGACAGCCGCCACCACTTAGGCCTGACACACACTCCAAGGCAGGCTTCAGCCATGCAGTCACTGCAGGCTATTGGCCTGGGGAGCTGGGAACACACGGGCTTTCTAGGGCTGAGCTTGGGAGCAGGTGTCACCTTCTCTAGTTGGTCCTCAATTTCTAAAGAAGGAAACTGAAGACCAGGACAGCAGATTGGTTTGTCCAAGGCCACACAACCGATCAAAGTCATGGTCTGGACCAAGCGTTCCATGCTCAGTGCACAAATCACAACATGATCTCTCAAGTATTTTCATGCAGGGTATTCCCAGGGGCACCCCCTCTGCAATTAAGCCTTACTTTAAATTTAAAATCCTTGGGTGTCTGGGTGGCTCAGTCGGTTAAGCATCTACCTTCAGCTCAGGTCGTGATCCCAGGGTCCCGGGACTGAGCCCAGCGCGTCAGGCTCCCTGCTCCACGGGGAGACTGATTCTCGCTCTCCCCCCAGCTCATGCTTCTCTCTCTCTCAAATAAATAAATAAAATATTTTTAAAAACTCATTAAAAAATAAATAAATTTGAAATCCACACGTGAAGCTCGTTGAAGCTAGAGTCCTGGCCGTACATAAAGATTCGATCTGGCACTGTGTTCACGTCCCGTGAGTGCTTTCACTCCTGAAATAAAATGGCAATGCCCAGCTCTTCATTAACCGTTAGAACAGGCCACTCCACCACAAGCACACAGAATAGGACGTACTTTGCGATCAATAACAACACATCGTGACAGGCATAGCAAATGTGTCTGAAAAGCGCCCAACTTCAGTGTTGACTGAGCATGTGAAAAAGCAAAATATGCATTAGTTTTATCTCATAATTTGCAAAAATGAAGATGAGCCAGCCTTACAGAAAGAAAAGAACAGCATCTACATGAGAGGGGATACCGCGATCTTCGTTTGAAGCGTTACTGGTGTGCTACAGTTTCCTCTTCCCCTTCCTCGGATTTCGTGTGTATTTTGAAAGAAGGGAAGTCTATTTCTAGACAAGGACGCTTGCAAACAAGGATCAGAGTGAAATGCATGGAAATTCAGTGTTTCACCTTAATTATCTCAGTAGTGCTTGTCAGCAGCCACTTCCAAGGTTTTGCTGATTAGCCAGAGATCCTAAATAATTATTACTTCATCTACAAGTACAATGACTCTGCGCCCTGGCTTCCAGCCCAGCAAACGCACTGCCTTCCACCCCTCCGTCTGCTCCTCTGGAACTCTGCCACATCATACAGCCCAAATTAGCAGCGACCCTATCTCACTTTAAGACAAATCTCCATACCCTCGTTCCTGTACAATATCGCGAGCCAGGATCTCTCAGAGCGCTCCTGGTCATGAAGGTACACAAAAGCGGCAACGGGTTCCGTAACGTGGCGAGAAAAACCCTCCATGCTCCCGCTTGGTATCCACCACCCAGCAAAAGTACCTTTTCGAAAATATAAATGTTTCCGATTCAAGCATGTGTTCACTTTCGAAATTCACGTCTGACGACTAAAACTGGAATTCTCAAAAACAAGCAGCACAGAGTTTCGAGAAAGCAATTTCAACTGAGTTACAAGCTGGCAGTGGGAGGGCACCCGTGATCTCTGTCGTGTTCTGTTAGCTCTAAGGACTACAGCTAACACTCTGCACTCGAGAGCAACGGCTGACCTCTGAGCACAAACAATGTGGCAGGTGACTGGAGAACTCAGACACCAATATCAGCTAAAGGTGTTCACGGTGCACGCTCGTAGCAGAGAATGGGAGGCCAGCCACCAGAGAAAAATCTCTGTTTTTTTTGTTTGTTTTATTTTTATTTATTTATTTTTTAAAATTTTTTTATTTTTTTTTTAAATTTATTTGTCAGAGAGAGAGTGAGAGAGCACAGGCAGACAGAGAGGCAGGCAGAGGCAGAGGGAGAAGCAGGCTCCCTGCCAAACAAGGAGCCCGATGTGGGACTCGATCCCAGGACGCTGGGATCATGACCTGAGCCGAAGGCAGCCGCTTAACCAACCGAGCCACCCAGGCGTCCCTATTTTTATTTTTTAAAGATTTTATTTATTTATTTGACAGAGAGAGAGATCACAAGTAGGCAGAGAGGCAGGCAGAGAGAGAGGAGGAAGCAGGCTCCCCGCGGAGCAGAGAGCCCGATGCGGGGCTCAATCCCAGGACCCTGAGATCATGACCTGAGCTGAAAGCAGAGGCTTTAACCCACTGAGCCACCCAGGTGCCCCAAAATCTCTGTGTTTAATAGAAATCTTTGTTTCGGTTGCACTGCAAAAAAGACAGAGCTCCTGGGAGGGACAGATTTTCACGTTTACGGAATGACAAAGCAACGAGGGGTTGCACGAATGTCTACGAGGAACATGAGAAAGAGATCGAGAAAGACCAGCTGAATGAGTGTTTCACCAAAAAGAAGAGGTACCCGCATAGTTAACATAGGTTGGCAACATTTGGTCAAATTTAGAAGTCCTTCCACAAACTTTGAAGGGTGTGTGGGGTCCATATTCACAACTTACATTTGCTAAACCACATCTCCCTAACAAGGGGCGTGTCATGTAACTCTCCACAGATGATGTGAGGAAGGTCTTGGGTGAATTGCTGCCCCTGCCAGCCCTCGCCAACAAATGCCTCCCGCCTCAAGAGCATCCATTGTCCCTTTTGTAAAATGTGTGTGGTTCAGATTCACCTGGCAGGGTGGCCAGAAGGATTCAGTAGCAGTTTTGGTCAAGGCTCTCCAACACAGTAGGCTCGCCAACAACAACAACCAAAAATGGCCATCACCATGAAAACCACTGGAATCAATGCCCATCCTATTGGCATGGTGACTTCATGAATCTTGACATCTAGTCTAGGACTATGTTGTAGGTTCTCTGCTTGAATGAACACACGGTTGATGGAAGCCCACTCTGAGTCCTTGCTTGCCTCGTCCTGTTAAAATGCTCAACTATTTCGAGTCGCTCTTGAGAAGCACGGGAAGCGCTGTTATAATACGCGTCACATAGATCTCCCTCGTTTAATACGCTGCCCTACTTGTTACATTGTTATATGGACAACTTACATGTTGATTAATAGGCAAGTACAGGAACTGCTTCATTTTCTCCCACGCAACTGTAGTTCCTGAAAATTGGATACTCATCAGTATTCGTACATGGGTTTCCTCCGAAGGATTTACTGAGACAGGAACTTTCAAATGAACACAGGGGAAGAGATCCCAAGTCACTGAGCAACTTGATTTGCAGTAGGAGACTTTCAGATATCTCCTTCAAACAGTAAGGCTTAAGGTTTAACAATATGATGTAACGTGAAATTCCAAAAAGCTTACGTAAGACCAAGAGGTGGACCGTGTACCGGGATAATAGGGAATTACTGATTTCCAATGTTAAAACAAGATTTTTAATTACTTATGGAGCTGCGTAGAACAGCAAAACCAGTCCCATATATCTGCCACCAGATTCACCCCGAAACACGTCCTAAATGTGGTGCACGACTCCCTTGGGGCTCGCCATGGAACCATGTTTCTATCAGCCAAGTTTTCCTCAATTCAGAGTTTAAGGGGAAAAAGAAAATCACTTGGAATGTTGAATGCCTTAATTTTACAGATGAGGAGAGACGCTGAACACATCGTGCCTCGCCTGAGGTTCTAACGAGGAATGGAAGACTACGTGAGAATCCACATTGTACGAGAAATCCAGATTCACTTATGACTTGCGTGTCTTTTAATAAACTATGAGTAGGTAGAGGAGGCACCATAATTAAAACCACTAGACAAGAGAACAGGGTTTGGAACCTCTTCTCCACCAAGTTTCGGTGTGGAGCTTTGCTCTCCACCATATGGCGTCAAATATTTTAGTATTACTGTTCCGTGGGCTCTGAACACCAACTCCGCTCTACTCTGAGCTGAATTTAGATTCAGGCGAGCTCCTATCCCATTAACTTCTGATCCAAATTATGTTCCTATTTCAGTTCAACGTAGATTGGTTCTATTCTTTGGTAGACAGGGGGTAGAGGAGGTATACCGAACTAATTCAAGAAAAGCCATAATTTGGGTGAAATGCCTTTTCTGCTAGCACTAACCATTGGCAAAGCCTACTTTCGGTTGTTGAAAACCACTGGTGAGTAAATCGTCAAGTGTTGACATCCTGGGTTAGATTAATTATTATTCCTCAGTGATGGAACAGTTAAAGTATTTCTCTTGTTGAAATAGTCCCTCTCCTAAGAAACCACCATAGCTTCAAGATAGTCTATATTTTGTTATTTTCGGTGAAATGCTCTAAGTGGCCATTTACATAAAATGAGATGCGGTTTTCAAGCATTTCTATAAAGATGATTTTGCTTTCAGCTTCACGCCACCTCACAAATGTACTAGGAAAACCACCCTATACTGTAAGTGCCTGCCCTTTTATCCACTGCAAAGTTTCCTTCAAAAACTAGGAAATCCAACTGTGAGAAATAGCTCAACATGACAACGCCATGTTCTTCGTTAAGTGCGAGGAAGGGTAAGAACTTACAAATGAACCGATGTTTCCTGCACCTTCATTAGTGGAAACACAATCTGCCTGAACATAACACTTGGGCTTCCTGATAGAGACAAGGTCGATCTGTTGCTTTTAACAATTACGCATACCCTGTGTGCATAGTTGGGCTGGCAAAATAGAAAAGGGGGCAAAAATGGGGGTGGAGAGGAGAACGAGAAAAAGAAGTGACGGAGAAAGATTTGTGAAATAGTTGAAAGTGCCCTCTTGGTCAAAGATGGTCATTGCAGGTCAAAGAATCTGTTTTAAAACAGAATTCAAAATGGGCTGCATGAAGGTCAAATGTCGAAAGACAAAGAAAGCAACGAGCAGCGTGGCCATCTTCCAACGTGGGGAAACGTGTTTGGGGGCCAACAAATACAAACACGTTTGAGCACGCAGAAAATGTAACAGTCACAAAACATTCTCTGTAAGTCCAGCATAAAAAAAGGAGCTCTGGCCATCTCGTTTCGGGTAAACATTTATAAGGGGAATTTTAAGAAGCTATAGGCCATCTGTGCGGCCCGTCCGGAAGTCAACTAATTACTCCGGGATTACTTGGGGATGGGATTTCTACTCCAATACGGTGACTGAAGCCACACATTAGCCTCCCTCCCTCCCTTCCCGGGATGCTACAGTTATAAAAGATTAATGCCAACTCCATGGTAGGGTCAGAAAGAAGAGAGGGCACCTCCAGAGCCTTTTGAGATGGAAATGAGACGGTACGAGCATTAAAAGGATAATGGAAGCTTCGACACTGATGTGAGTGTGTGACTTGTAGACAGCGTGCTGTGCGGTCTACGAGATAGCCACTCACCCCAGTGCGCTTATGGGTCAGCCACAGAATCTCTGCCAAGCCCAAGGCCTCACGCTTGCTTTCTAAATAGGGAGAGATTTTCACGGAACAGCCCTTCACATAGCCACGGATGCAAAAAGAGAGAGAGGAAAGACAAAAACCAAGGAAATCTGAGATGACTCTTGGAGGCAGACCATGAAATGAAAGGAAGATCTGCCAAGGAATGAAAAGCTCAGGTCCTCATTTTGCAGGATCAAGGCATCCTCTGCTCTGAGTTTACGGAGACCCTAATAGTGCCTATGTGAACCCCATGTGTCCTCTTGGAAAACCCACCTGTGACAGGACCCGTCACCTCCACGTCTATGAAGAAAGCCTGCTAGGAACACAGCCGTCTAGTTGGGAAGCATTCACTCCGACTTCCTACAGCAATCCACTCAGTCTTGTATCCACCACTCAAACTACAACAAAGACAACCAGCTGGTAGAAAAACAAACACTGAGTCCCCACCAGGTAGAACAGAAGAAAGAAAATCCTCTTCAAATCTAATTGGTATCTTAAGGGACCCTGGAGACGGTGTTCAATAAGGCAAATGACAGTATGTTACCAAAAGGATGGGACAGGGAATGATCGTTACTAGAAATAAATAAAGTCCGTGGAAAATCTCAAAACAGAATGAAGACAGCTGAGGAAAACGTTTAGGATCCACACGGAAAAGCTGAGCAAATCTTCCAGAACGTAGAGCAAAAAACTACAGAGAGACAGCAAGGAAATGGAAGAGGCATAGAGGGAAGAACAAGGAGGTAGAATTATAAACTGAGACCGTTTTCAGAACGTGGGGACCCAGAGCAGGTGGGGACCCAGAACAGGGAGAGGCGATAAATTAAATTATGGAATAATTTAATCACTTGTAGGAGAAATGACTGTACCTTCAGAATGAGCAACAGTAAGGCAGCCTAATGAGACAACAGCCACACCGCGCTGCATTCTGGTCAATGCCCAGAACCACAGGATGACAAGCAAAAATTCTAAAAACT